>CAUYPK010144225.1:0-38536 GCA_963574355.1 Loris lydekkerianus
AATGTCTCAACACAATAACTGTGAAATTGCCAGGAAGGCTATGTTAACCAGTGTGATATAAATATGTCAACCGGTCTGTGAAACTAGTGTATGATGCCCCATGATCATACCAATGTACATAGCTATGATTTAATAAAAAAAAAAAAAAAAAAAAAACTGAAAAAAAACAAAGAGATTTAAAAAGTTTAAAAAAAAAAAGAATGATGAAAGAATAAAAACAAATTAGTTCTCAAGTATGAGTTTTTAAGTCAATCATGTTCTAGAAATAGAAAAATAATCATTTCTTTACATTTTATAAAAAAATTGCAGTCAGATTAGAGTTAAATGTAAAAGTAAACACACGCACACACACTCCAATAATAAAATAGAGGTTGGCCTCCAATACAGCTACACAGAAACCCTAAATGTTAAAGTGCTAGAAGACTATGTCAGATAAAACAAATAGTATCAAATTTAGTTAACAAAATTGGTCCATTATATTAAAATGAGGTATTAAATACAAATTATTTATAGTAAGGTATTACTATGTTAAGTGTATCCAAATAACTCCTATAATGAGACTTTTAAAAAACTTGACAGAAAATTTGGGGAGGAGGAAGAAAAATGTTTTAAATATGCATAAACTATTCATACACACAACATATGACTCAATGTTGTTTCTGTTAAAATTACAGAATATGATATGTACTATATTATTAAAAGATGGGAGTATAAATAACCATATAATACAAATGAAAGCTTCTACTATATTTAAAAAGGAAATGACCATATACTGTATGTATCAACATAGAATAGGCTGTGAATGATACACAGTGTATTACCAATTACATTAATTAAAAATTACAATTGCATCCAGGCTAATGAATGAAGTAAAATAGAAAATTTACACCATAAATAAGACAAAAAACATGTAGCAGCCTTCCTATCTCTGAAGATAAGAGGAAAAAAAACTAAAATCAGATAAGGGTATACCAATATAGGTCATATCAATATAAATGTTTCATATAATTAATTAAGAATAATATTTGACATAAATGACTCAATAGTAATAGTTTTTATTTCATTCCTTGGGAACAAATTTGTTTGCTATACACTTCCTTGCCACTGTTGAGGAAATATATATATAATCTGATATCACTTTTAACAAATGTAATAATAAGGAAAACCATTGCTTAAATTTATTCTCTCTACTCAAAGTGAAATCATGCAAACTTCTCACTTCCACAAAAGAAATTAGTGCTTGAACTTGAAAGATTATCACTATTCAAATTTTAGAATTCTAAGGGATCAAATTCCTTGGAAACATTAAATTCAGACAAAGAAAAATATTTCTGACAAAACTTTTTCTTGCTGAATCAAAATCTCCAGTAAGCAAAAAAGGTAAGTATTTCTATTTTTTAATCAAAGTACAGATCACTCTCTCTCATGTCTGTTTGGTCCTCACTCCATATATGATGGGGTTGAGAGAAGGTGGGATTACCAAGTAGAGATTAGCAACAAGAATGTGAATATAGCGCAGTATACTGTGTCCAAATTGGTGAGTAAGGAAAGAGAAGACTGAGGGGATGTAGAAAACACAGGTGACCCCAACATGGGAGCCACATGTACTCAAGGCTTTTAGCCGAGCATCTTGTGATGGGAGGCGGAAGACAGCACGGAGAATGTAAACATATGAGATGGCTATAAGGACCAGGTTCAGAAGAAAGAGAGAAATCACAAAGAGCTTTCATAGATACATTGATACAGATGTTTTCACAGGACAATTTGGCAATGCCCATGTGCTCACAGTAGGAGTGGCTTATTATATGAGCTTGACAAAAGGGCAAGCGGTAAATGAGGTAGACCATGGGAAGTGTAAACAAGACTGGGAGAATCACAATGACCACGCTGATGCCCACCAGTACCCGGGATATCAAGATGGTTGTGTAGTGTAAGAGGGCACAGATGGCCACATAGCAGTCAAAGGCCATAGCTACTAGGACTTCAGCCTCCATGCCACTGAATGCATGAATCAGAAACATCTGGGCCACATAAGCCCAAAGTTAATTTCATGAGCATTGAACCACAAGATTCGCAGCATGTGGGGCACAGAGGTTGTAGAAAGGGCCAAATCAATTCTTGACAGAATGGCCAGAATGTAGAATATGGGCTCCTGGAAAGTCTTTTCTGTCTTGATGACTAGCAGAATGGTGGTGTTGCCCAGTAAAGCCACAAGGTAAACAGAACAGAAAGGTAAGGAGATCCAGACGTGGACATCTTCTAAACCTGGGATTCCAATGAGGAAAAATATGAATGGGTGAAAAATGCTCCTACTATAATAAAACATCTTTCCAAATGGCAATGTAGAAGTTGCCACTCATATAAATGGGAACTGAGGAGAGAAAAAGAAGATTAAATATGAATTTGGAATACAAATAACTATGTGTTCAATTCAATACATATTGGAATGAAAATTAAAACATTTGCTATTTGCAAAGACCTGTTAATGTCATTTTTATTCCATATTGAGCCATAATCAATTGGATCTTCCAGTCTCAAAGAGGTTAATCTTTGTATTGATGTAACCCTAATTTGTAACATGGAAAGCTTATCAGCAAACATATTTCAGAACTCTAAGACATAACTTGATACTAAATATAGAATATTTAATATGCCTTATACTCTTTAAAAATACCCCAACTGAAGATGGATACATGAATTATTACAGTTATACACTTGAGGAAAATACATACATAACTCAAAAGGAGACACCTAAGAAATTAAAGTCTTAGAGGCAAATATACATGACACTTCAATAATTCAATACTGTAGAAATACTTCTATTGATACATTTAGTGACATGAAGCAAAAATTAAGATCAAGCCTAAAATCTTGTAAGAAGGACATTAACATTATTATATGAGACGCAGATATCACAAACAAAAATATTGTCACTCCAGAATTCCTGCTCAGGAGTAGACACAGTCTGGATCATATACCTCTAAACATTGAAGATCTCAGAAAGAAATAATAGTTAACCTTCTGGAGAATTTCACTGATGCTTCTATTATCTCAAATCCACCCAAATTCATGAAGGTTCAATTTGGAGTATTAAAATGGTGGTGATTTCTAGTTGTATCTGAAAGCTTTATTCACTATTTGCTGTATATCCATTTCTCTGAGAATATTTGCTGATTTTTAACACTGCTACAGAACTAGCACATACTGGGTTCATACCTGCTGCCTGATTAAATATCGGGGAAGATGGGTAGAGGACAACCTAAGAGGCTTTGAAAGGTTATGAGCATAAGGAGGGCATTTTTAATGGCATAAAACTGGGTGAATAACAAAATGTAATTAGAGATAAATCTGATTTTCATTAGTTACAAAAAAAGAAATATAGAAGACTGCTCTTTCAACATCTTTGAAGTGATGGAGAAACAACCAAGGCATTCCCAAGCTCAAATAATGAAATTGACTTTCCCTAGGTCTCCAACATTATGAAGAGTGATTCAAGACCATGGCCAAGTGGCACATGTTTATGTTTTTTAACCTTTATATCTTTACATAGCTCCATGTTGTTGAAAACACATCAAGGTGGAAGATAAGATCAACATAGAAAGGAAAATAAATGTTTTTCCTATTCTGAAATTAAAGAGAGAGAGAGAGAGAGCAAAATGGGACTTTATGAGCTGTCTGGTGCAGTCTCTTCCTTTCTCCCCCCACTTCTGATTTTTTTGTTTTGTTTTGTTTTTTGGTGAATTGAGATATCCAAGCAAATGTTTTTGCCCAGTGGACAAGAACATATCCTTCAGAAATCTGGATGACCCTGTTGGGTTTTTTCTGAAAAGGCAGTCTCATTAATATGCCACTGCTCACCTCATATTTTCACAGTGCTACTATTACCTCACCCATAGAAGAAGATAAAATTTCCTTAATCAGCCAGCTATATGATCATTTTATAGATAAACTTGAAATTTCTTAGATCTTCTTCAGGGATGGGGAAACTATATAGGCCACTTGTGGTCTTATGGTTCTAGGGTCACTGACTGCTTCATTTATGAATTCAAACCCATGAGCATGTGACCTTATGACCACAGATTGCCATCCACTGGACTAGCTGTTAAAGACACCCAGTTTACTTAAAAGTCACAGGTGTCTTTTTCTCTATTAGATTTATAAATTTGATTATATGATGCATATCAAACACAGCAATTCTAAGTCACATTTGATTATCTCTCTTCAATTTGCATGTAGTACATGTACATACCTAAATCAAGAGAAAAAATTACCTTTGGTACTTCATTCTTCCACAAGAATGGGAACTTGAGGAGAATACCAAGCAGAACACCTGTCTGTTTGTTTTTTAAAGTGGTAGAAAGAGAATAGTTTTATATTAAGACTATTGATTTTTGAGCATTGGAAAATTTTAGTTAAGTCAGTGTTCTATTCTAAAGGGTATCATGGGATTAAATCCTCTGATATTTAAGAAAAACTCCCAATTTCTGCTCAAGAGAAACAGAAGTCCAGGAAAACTAATATGGTTGGAAATTTACATACAGTAAAATGCAGATATAATGACAAAAAACACATACTTATTTTTATTGATGTATAGCATAAAGATAGATACATCTTATTTCCCTCTATGTGAAATTTTACAGCTGAATTCTATGGGTAGTTTTGTTTCATATAAAACAGTACTTGGTCTATATTACACATTTATAAGAAATCATAAGTAGAATTTGAGACTCCGTTTTTAGGAACAGGTCTCCCTATTTCCCTTTCAGTGACCAGGCGTTCTAGTGTCATTGGGCGTTTTGTCGGGGAACTCATTTCCATGAACATTGGATTACACTGTCATTTGCTCATGACTGTTTATCTTTGTCCCATTACCAGTTTTTATATCTATAATGTAAAACAATAGATAAGTAGTAAAAGCATCCAACCCTGGAATCAGTTTTCCTAAGTTCATTTACTGAGTTTTCCTTCTACTGTGTCAATTTGAATGCTTTACTCATTGTGTCTATGTCCCAGTTTCCTCAGCTGGAAAATTGGGGATGATAATAGTGTCGACAACATAGTGTATTTTAAGAAAGATAATAAGCAGTGAATATAAGGCAAATAGTGTAATATCTGGCAGATGTTAAATGGTTTATTAAAATTAGGTTTTGGTTTAATTGAATTCAGCTCACTATATTACTCTCATATATTTAGACAAACCAGATTAAGAAATCTTTTACATCATTAAATTTATAACCTTTGGTCTTTCATGTTTGCATTTATCGTAAACATTTTGTCCTTCACTTTTTAGTTTAATGTAATGCATACTGTTTATTCTCACTAGAATAAAATCATTTTGCATGGAAGAATAGTTATGTGTTTACTAAACACTTACGCAGGCATCTTAAACAAATAACACTGAATTGACAACATAATCATGATTAAGATATAAAGCACAGACTTCTGAAGTCAACTCTGTCATCTTACTCTTTTGTTTTTCCAGCTATACCACATAAACCTTTTATTTAATTCTATAAAAGTTCAAAACTTCATAGACACATCCATATACACACACATACATGCATATATATATTCTTACCTTATTGTCATTCAGTTGATTTGGTCTGAGAAACATTAGGTAAGGTTTTATATATTTTTTTTTCTTTTCCTAGTTGTGAATGAAGGAGCATCTTTGAAGAGCTAGATAGAAGCTATGATAAAAGACTCTAGACCACAGACCATGATAGAAGCCAGTCTCAGGATCAAGATGAATTACACAGTAGCTCTTAAATCCTGAATCAAACTTATTCTTTGGTGACAAAATATTAGACCAACTTCTGTGAGAAGGGACTCAAGTCAATATCAACTTTGTTTTAAGATGAAAAAAATTTTCCTTTGATAGTTAAGTAAATACTTAAGTAAATTAAGATCACATTTTCCTTTGTTTATACTTTTAAGTTCCTAAAGATACATATTCTACCTGCTTTATTCTTCTGAAACTTTCCTACCAGACACCTTTTTCTATTATTACAATAAGAACTGCTATGACTTGATTCATTGTTTATTAAGATTGTATGTAGAAGGTATTTTTAAAGTGTTTTTTAAATGTTGACCTATTTAATCTTCAAATCTACCCTAAGATATACAGACTATGCTTATTTTCATTATCCAAATGAAAACCTTGACCATAGAACATTGTAATAACCTTTCCAAGGCCATACATCAAGTAACTAACAAAGATGAGATCTTAACCGAAATGCATGATTCCAAAATCTACCCTCTTCATCAATATACTACACTATCTATTCTTTCTGTTTTTTAACTCTACCCTAATTTGTGCTTCGATAATCTTGTTAAGATTCCAGAATCCTACTGTAAGGATTTAACTTAAAATACATGCACATGCAAACTATACATACATCCAAAAATACACCTATGTAGAGCTAGCACTGTGTCTTCTGAATGGCTGCTAGGACACCTCAAACCTGCCCATTATTTCAGGGAGTATATTTCTCTATCCATGGTTTCGGTGCCTAAGTTATAGAGATAGTTGGGATGCTGAGGAGTTGATATTTTCTGAATCAAACAATCAGTACACACGATTCTGCTTAAATCTGCAGTCTCACTCATAATGTGCAATTATATCTGTTTTTTGTGTGTTACCCTTTAATGGGCAACAAAAGATAATATTAAATTTATATTGATTCTACCCAAAGTCAAGTCAAATTGCTCTGTACTATGTAACCCACTACTTACTTTTGTTAAGAGAGGAACCTCTTGTTGAAATGGTTAGGAAAAAAGCAAGAAATGTATTGAAGAATGAATATTAACTGTGCCATATGAAAAAAAATGATAGAATATTCTAGATAAGTGTTATGTTATTTTGCTAGATAGGTAAGGTCCCCAATCTCTGAATTTACTCCTGAGATCAAATGCTGGACTTGAGACAATTGTATCCCTGGATAAGAAAAGAAGTTTTGATGTTGGCAGGTGAATGCATTAGCTAAGCAACTGGCTTATGATTACTGAATGTCACAGAACAACACATTTACCACATCCTCTTTGTTAAGTTAATTATAAATATTCTATTACCTAAGTCTCTAGAATTCTACCAACTAATTGTTTTGCTTTTGTTTTGTGTTGTTTTGTTTTGTTTTATTGTTTTAACAATATTACCAACAAATAATTAACCTACATAGCTTGGGGAATAAATAAGAATTTAACCAAAACCTTGAAATGGTGAAAAACTAGGCATCAAAACTATAGCTCTTTTTCTCATGATAGGTGACTTGATGTGAAAGAAATAATTAATGAAGTTTATGATGCTTGCTCATTTAATTGTTTGTTAACTCAGTAATGTAGGATTGTATTCTTTTATCTTATGCTGACATAGACCCTATTTTGTTTAATTTATATTAATTAATTAATTAATTTATTTATTTATTTATTTTTATTATAGATAAAAATATGCACCATAGATGTGGCCCAACCCATTACCTTCCCTCGACCCAAACCTCCCCCCTCCCTTCCCCTTCCTTGGTCCTTTCCCCATAGTCTTGTGGTATAGTTAGGTTATAGCCTTCATGTAAAAGTTATAGTTTAGCTTCATAGTAGGGCTGAGTACATTGGATACTTTTTCTTCCATTCCTGGGATACTTTGCTAAGGAGAATATGTTCCAGCTCCATCCATGTAAACATGAAAGAGGCAAAGTCGCCATCTTTCTTTAAGGCTGCATAGTATTCCATGGTATACATGTACCACAATTTGCTAGTCCATTCATGGGTCGATGGGCACTTGGGCTTCTTCCATGACTTAGCAATTATGAATAGAGCTGCAATAAACATTCTGGTATAGATGTCTTTGTTATATTGTGACTTTTGGTCTTCTGGGTATAAACCTAGTAAAGGAATTATAGGATCGAATGGCAGGTCTATTTTTAGGTCTCTAAGTTTAAAAAATGTAAGTAATTAAAGTAAGAAAGCATTCACTATTTTTTCTGCAGAGATATTTAAGGGTTGTATCCATTCTCTAAATGTATTTACAACAAAACCGTTGGACTTAGATTTTAACTTAACAAATATATTTGTTGTTCCAGAGATTTCTGCATATTTTGAAACTGGCTCTTCAATGACCTATAATTTCCAAGAACATTACGTCTTGAGTGAAAACTCCAGCTCCCTTTCTTCTTCATTACATAGGGATGTAACCCTGACTAGAGAAATGATCACACTGAGCTTCCAAACCACACGAACTCCAAGCTTATTGCTATATGTGAGCTCTTTCTATGAGGAATACCTTTCAGTTATCCTCGCCAACAATGGTGAATATCTTTTGTGCAAAGAAAAAAAAACCCTGAATTAGAAAAAAAAAAATAGGACTGTAATGACAGGTCTTTTCAGTGTTCAGATTGTAAGGAAAGAAAATTGCCCTCCATATCTCGTGGTTTTTCAATGCAATCCATAATGGTTATCATAACAGCTAACATTTCAAGATTAAATTAAGATGTTTTTCTCCCATTACAAATTTGATAATTTTACAGATTTGATATGAACTTGCATATTTTATTATTGATAGTATGTGTTTATTACTGCATGATGATCAATTTATGATGATTTGAAGTAAGATATCTGGATGTGTGACACATATCCTTGCTCATTCTAAGCAAAGTAGAGGAGTATTAATGTGGCTGTTATAGTAAAACTGCATAAAAGCCAATTTCCATAAGCAACAGATAAATACAATTGCTCTTTATCTCATCAGTGTTGAAACCAGTTATATCACTTTTATATAAGAAGAAAATTAAAGTGATATTTTCTCAAACAGTGGTTTTTGGGCATTGCAAGGCTTTCGTAGTAGAACAGGAAGGCCAGCCTTTTAGTTTGCTAGGTAGTGAGTCAACACAAAAATTTAATTTCTGAAAAAATCTACAAAATCTCTTACTAACAGGATCTTCATATAAGCTATAAGCAAGTCATGAGTAATGGGGTGCATCTATGTAGGAGTGCAGTGTGTGTGTTAGAATATGTGGATACTGTAGAAACCTTGTCTCTTGACAAAACTTTTTCTCTTCCTCAGTTTTTGATTATTGCGGAAGACTTTAGAAAAAAATTTGGCTGTAAAAAAATTTTCAAGTATGCATAAGTCAGTAATACCTTAAAATAAATCCTATTAAAGAAGTCATCATTATAGAAACTGAATATTGATATAATATTGCACAGAGTTTCATTATTTCATAAAATAAATACCATAGTCACAATGAATTTAGATCTGAGTTCAGAGATTTTATACGTATAATTTTAAGCCTTCTCATTTAAGAAAGATTTGGGGAGACTGTTTGTTATCAACACATTTGGTCTTGGCCTGAGTCCATTTGGTATAATTGGACTCAGAGTTTGGAACTGGAATAGCACTTAAGTAATAACTATTGCAGAAAAGATGACTATTGGGTACATTCAAGTCTGTGCTAAACAGATTCAAAAGTGCCTTAAGTAAATAATAAAAGTGCTCTAGAATCTGCAGTAAGAGTTTTGTAAAATGTCATTTTAATTTTAAATGCCATTTGTTTTTTCTCTTTAGGGAGTTTGCAGATTAGGTATAAGCTAGACAGACATCAAGATCCTGATGCATTTAATTTTGATTTTAAAAACATGGCTGATGGGCATCTTCACCAGGTGAAGATTAGCAGAGAAGAAGCAGTGGTCATGGTAGAGGTAATGCAGCTACTTTAAATCAAAATATCTATTATGCTTCTGAGAATGAGTTACATAATGCAAAAATTTGATAAGAAACATTAATAAAAGAATAACTCAGCCAAGTGCAGTGGCTCACACCTATAATCATAACACCCTGGGAGGCAGGAGAATCTCTTAAGCTTAGGAGTTTGAGACCAGCTTGACAAAGGTCAAGACTCCATCTCTACTAAAAATAGAAAAAATTAGTCCATTGTTGTTGTGGGTTCCTGTATTTCTAGCTATTTGGGAGGCTGAGGCAGAAGGATCGCTTGAACCCAAGAGTTTGGAGTTGGTATGCGGTAGGCTGACATCACAGCACTCTAGCCTGGGCAACAGAGTGAGACTTTGTCTCAAAAAAAAAGAAAAAAACAAAACATCTCCATTCAGTGTTACTCTTCCATAAGTCAATGGTAGGAGTCAAATATAGCAAGGAGTTTGGAAAGGAGAAATGGCTGTTAATCCTGGCTTTGTTTCATTAAGCAATATCATTCTGTCAAAGTTATTATTAATTTTTTACCATTTAAAATATCAAAATGTCCTTAGATGTTTTACTTTACTCAGTAGGGAAATGTTCTCTAGTTTATCACGATGACTGCTGGTGGAATCTGTTCATTGACATTTCAGTGGAAACTTGCCCCTTTCTGATTGTAAAACAACAAATACTACAGCAATTCAAACACAGATCAAAAAGTACACAAGATAGTCATTGAAAAGGAAATACACAAGAAAATAAAACTGAGTAAGAATAGAGTAAGTGAATTACACATTGTCAGTGGCATTTGAAAATGTACTTTAAATCTATGCATAGAACAATTATTATTGGCTTTATATTTCAAGTGTTCTCCACAGAATAAATAAGGTTTTAAGTTTAAAATAGCTGATTCCATCTTTGTGTGTGTGTGTGTGTGTGTAGATTCCACCAGTTACAGAGTCTTCCATTATAGGGAGTAGACAGTGGATGGAATGGTAGCATTATAGGAACTGTTTATAAAATACCTTCCCCTTCTGTTTCTTGAAACTTTCTAGTGGCACTTACAAGTGATTTATTTTTATCTGTTTTTGTCCTGGTCTCTTTGCT
The DNA here is from genome assembly GCA_963574355.1 of Loris lydekkerianus. NCBI lineage: Eukaryota > Metazoa > Chordata > Mammalia > Primates > Lorisidae > Loris > Loris lydekkerianus. The sequence continues at coordinate 10,790 of CAUYPK010144225.1, forward strand.
TCCTTATTATTAAAATTGCATTCCCTTTTGCTGTTTGCTTCTCATGGGACATCTAATAGGTTAACCAGAGTGCAAAGAAACAAGTCATCTTGTCCTCAGGGACGGAATTCAATGCTGTCAAATCCCTCATATTGGGAAAGTTTTTAGGTAAGTGGAAGAAACAGCTTTTACAAAAAAAAAAAAAAAAAAAATCCTAAGTGTCATGTCACAAATTCTAAAAGCATTCATCATGCTGAAAGAAGCTTCTTGTCTTACTTGAATAATAATTTCCCAGTGAGTGACAATCACAATGAAAACAGTACTCTCTCCTGAGTGTACATATAATCATGAGTAAGTGCTGCCTGTGAGGTGTGCAAGGGTGTTCTTGGAAAAATACTTCCATACTTAACCTCTCACTTAGCAATCTTCATGCATAATGGATCATGATATTTTTATAACACTTCTTGAAAAGTGAAATGTTATCAAAGCAGACACAAAGTTCACAGATTATGCATTAATCAGCATCAACTCAAGACCTCCATTCAATGATAAAACTAGGTTTGAGTTGAAGACAAGAGGAAAAAATGTTTATTTTCTTTCAGCAGAAGAATACAGTTGTAACTCTGTCCTGAGGCCAGCTTTGTTGTTTCTGTCCTTTTTGACTTCAGTATCCGACAGGAGAGGTGAGGCATGTTCATAAGTATTTATCACACAAGGTAAAATGTTACAGTAATTGTCCAACATATTGACAAGGAAGCATTGTTAAAACCACAGCTTACCTTTAAACTTACTATCATAGTAATTAAGGAAAATAATTTTTAAAGATTATGTAAATCAATTAAGAAAATGAAATATAATATTATAATATGAAAAAGATCAAGCAGAATAATATTCACTATATGCATTTTTTTTCTTCCAAGTAAGTAAGTACATAGGGTTGATGATGTTAATGTCTTTTATTCAAGAATGGTTTATTCATTGAAATTCTATAAATGTGAATAATGTGATAAATTCATTAAATATTTGTCAAGCTTTTCTAATCATATTTAATGCAGGAGAAATACTCTACAAATAAGAATAATGTCACAAAGCCTTTTACTTGCTGTTAGGTAGCAATAAGAAGAGAGAGGGTCCAATGATACGAGTTCTTTGCCCATAGTAAGAGAACAAACTGACCAGAGGCGTTTTTCAGGAAGAAAAACATAATATGTCAAGAAGGCTTCCAAAGACGGAGCAGGTGTTCGTTCTAAAGAAAATTGGTCTCGTGTGGCAGAGAGGCCACAAAGTGGACATATTGCCAAGACCACCATAAGTGGTCTTTGGAGCATGCATACAAGTAAGGGGACAGTATCTTTAAGTGATTCATTGTCATTAATTTAGTAGCAATTACAGCTGTTTCATGATAGTTTACAAATACTGGGACAACCCTCAGAAATTGCCTTAAAAATAAGGTAGGACTCACCTTTTCAAGAAACATTATGAATATTTTACACACCCCCATTCCACTTAACAGAGAATTAGGAAATGGTGTAAACTGGAAAAATTTTATTAAACCCAGGGTGTTTTCCACATGAGGAGGTAGACACTTTACCGTTTCCTTCTCTGGAATGTAGTATGCTTTAATAAACTTTGGACTTTTGTATGTTTGTAAAAAAATAAATAAATAAATAAAAAAGAATGTTATATTCAAAGGCATACAACTTACGGTATTAAAAAATAAGTTCAAATTTAGCAATGATGTATATAGTCAGAAGCAACCAATCTCAGAAAGTTATATTTATTTTGCCTGTGACAGAAAATAATCAACTGTGAACTGTGAACTATAATAAAATCTGTAATCCCTCCGCTGACTGATGAGCCAAGGGTACTCCAGAAATAACCTAAAGCTGAATTGCTCACCATGAGAAAGGAGGTCAGACATGTCCCCTTTCCTTTTTGGAGATACCTTAAATCACTCCTGTAGGTCATCATTTTACTTAATAAATCATTAGGGTCTGTGTCCAGGGGCTTATCTCTGTTTAACAGACTTCCTTTTCTTAAAATATTAGAAGCCTTTAGACAAAGCTTCATTTCTTTAACCAATTACATATCAAGGAACTTTTAGCCCTATCTATAGCCTGTAATTCCTTCCCCCTTTGAGATGTCCTGTCTTTTTAGGCCAAACCAGTGGATGCCATCCTTGCATTGATTTATGATATTATGTGTAATTCCTGATTCCCTGAAATGTATAAAATCAAACTATAACACAGCGACAGTGAGAGCACTTGCTCAAAGTTTTATGGATGTGGCTCTCCAGGCAATGGTTACATATTTGGCTCTGAATAAACCTCTTTAAATTATTGTACAGAGTTTTGGTTCTTTTGCATTGACTTTTGCATAGAACTATTCATGTTTTGGGCAGCAGATCTTTTGATGCTTTCAGATCATTTAATAATTAAACCAAGACTACAATTTTATATTTAAGTTTGAAGTTGTATAAGAAGTGTTCTCTTTAACTTATGATAAATGGACCAACAAGTTAGCTAATAGAGAAAACACTAATTTTCCAGAGAAAGTCACTCAAAGCTCTCTCTGTTAAGGTATCAACATATTTCTCATGAGTCCCCGTGAATCACTGGTTTATCCATTTGTTCAAAAATATTGATGAGCAGCTACTGTGAACAACTTAGTAAGCCTTGAGAAAACCTCTGAACGAGACATAACACCCATCCTTAGTAAGTTCATATGTTAATAGGGAACATAGCCTAGTATATGATCAATTCTAATAAAATAACACTCATATCTAATCTAATTTATTATGTCCTTGAAGAAAATGGTCCAGCATCATCATAATTAAGCTGCTGTTACTCTCTTGCTATTTCTGAGTAAACTTAACAAAGACCATTCAAACTGGTTATCACAAGATCAATTCAGAGTATACCTATTTAAATGTAAATGCCTTAGGTTTCTAGTTTTCTACCTACCCTTGAATTTTATCTGAGATGTAGTCTTAAAAAATGTGAAAACTTAAAATACTATAATTCAATAAGTATGAACAATCATTTTGTAAATGGCCCCCATTGAACAAATTATAAGGATTCCCACATAATTCTTTCCCTTTACTAACTACGACTTGACCTTTTAAGATACTTCCCAGAAATTATGGATGTTCCCTAAGACAAAGGGCTTGAGATTCCATAGACCCCTGTACAAGAGTCTTGTTGCCAAAAACGATCATCCCCCATGACCTGCCCAGGGCATACGGTGCCTCCTTTAAAAGCCCGTGATCTCCCTTAATCTGGGAGATGGATTTGAGGCAACATCTCCCATTCTCCTGAAAAAACATTTTAAAAAATTCCTTTCTTCTTTGGCAATCTTTATTATCTCAATAATTGGATTTTAGTGTGATGAGCAATTGGACCTAGACCAAACCCCCCTTGCAGTTTCAACAACAATTTTGTTGTTTTGTTTTTCTGGCTACTTTGGTATTCTTTTTATACTTATTGATATTCTTTTGATTTTGCTGTGTGTGTTTAAACATTACCTTAAATATGTGTGTATTTTATGTATATATATGTATGCTATATACATACACACAAACAAAAGAGAAAGTACAAAAACTGAAGATATGTCCTTTTGTTTGCTCCAGAAAATTTTTTTTTTTAAAGGCTGCAAATAGTTATACACTAATATACCTGCTCTTATAAACCATATGAGGTCTATATACAGGGCAGAGGAAAATGCACTGAAGAATTGTATTCAAATAGAGCTCTCTCTATGATGATCCTAAATAGTTTTGGCAATCATAAATATTTCTGGATATTGCCTTTTAAATTCTGTAAGGAGATGTCACTAAATCATATAGTTTTAACACTTAAAACTCAAATGACCTACATATTTTACATTACTTTTATGATAAAGTATTTGTCTCATTTAAAAGGGATCTTATATGTGGCTTCTGGGATTTGGGATTTGGATTTTACCTGATTTATAAGGTAACAATAAGTTAAACTAGAGTATAACTGTTTCGTGAATGCTGGTGTACAACATAAGACTCCTGGTACAGAGACAAAGAACTCTATCACTCAAGGTGCAGCAGGCCTCGTGCACATCAGCATGTTTGCATTGCTTTCCTTTGGCCCTCAAGTTCTAGGGGCCAATGCTAAGGACCCAGGAGAATACTGCACCTGCAGTGAGTTTGCATTGCAGTTGAGGAACACTGAGCTTGAGGAATCCACAGATTTTGTAACAAGCCTATTCTTTGTCCTGGAGGCAGACATGGTTTCATTCCTCAAGGTTGCTTCCTTCAGACACAAACTCTTTCCTGGGTGAAGTACTGTCAGGGGCTTGCGTTTCTTGGCAAACCTAGCAAAACATGTAAACACTTAGAGTGAATGGTGCATTGCCTTTCCCAACATTATAGAAACAAAACAAAACAAAAAAAGTCTAAAAAATCAAGAAGATGTAAGATTTAGTGTTTTGTTTTTTTCCAAGAAATCAACAATTGATTTTATCAATTAATGCCTCTTCATCTACAAAGTGAAGAAGCTGGGTTAAATTATTTCTAAGATTCCCTTCAGTAGAAAATTCTAAGATTTTCTAACTTGATTCATTAACCAGGATTCAGTGGGAATCACCAATGTCTTAAGGTCTTTGAATTTATGTCAGCCAGACCAATGCAATCTAATAGAATTTTCTATGATGAAAAAATTGTTCTTATTTGTGCTGTCTCATGTGGTAGTCCCTAGACATACTTGAAATAAGTGTGTTTTGAAGCACCAGAAATGTGGATAGAGTGAACTGAAGAGCTGAAGTTTTTATGTTATTTAATTTTAACTTATTTCAATTCCAGTGGTCACATGTAGCTGAGTGTCCACCATAGTGCGCAGTGTAAAAGACTATATACTTATTTTGTCTAGTTATTTCCTTCTTCAGTTTAACCAAGTGACACCCTTCTGTGAGGTCAGATGTCTGTTTATTTAGGGAAGTTGAACTCTCAAACTCACTGAAGGAAAAAGAGGAAAAAAGGAAGGAAACTAATCAAAGAAGAAAAAGAAAGAAAAGGAGATGAAAAGATAAAATGTCTATGTAAAATAAATAATGTAAGATAAAAAGAATAAAACTGGTATAGCAGTTGCTACTCTAAATGTGAATGGACTAAATTCTGTCAGGTTTAAACCCTCATAATGGGAATAGCTGCCAAAAGACAAAGGCTCTGTTTGTCCTCCCCTAGGTATGAAAGAACAAAAGATTGAAAGGGACTTTCCAGTTGGTCACTGCTGCACCAGTGCAGGTGCACCTGTGCCCCCTGCCCTTCCCTCTGTGTCCTGATGGTGTGTCCTGTTTCTTCTGCTTGCAGAACTCCTAAGCGTGGACCCTGACACACGGCGGGCAGCAGCGCGTGGCTTCACCGGCTGCCTCTCCGCTGTGCGGTTTGGCCATGCGGCTCCCCTGAAGGCAGCGCTGCACCCGGGCGGCCCAGCCAAGGTCACTATCCGTGGCCATGTGGCCGCTGGCTCAGGCTGTGCAGTGGGGGTGGGGCCTGGCTCCCCAGCACGGGAACTGGCTCCCCGGCTCACAGGAGGTGCAGGTGTGTGGACCCTCCAACTGTGGCTCGCTCAGAAATTGTGTACTTCTTTCAAAAGTGTGTGAATTTCACAAAAGTCTTATTTTCTTGCCTCCATCATTAAAAAAAAAAAAAATTGTGTGTTTTCTAAATTGACAAAAATTTTACACATGTGTAGATTGTGGAACGATTGAATGAAGCTAACAACACATCCTCCACCCTTTTTCTATCATAGGTCGTTCTGGACCAAGAGATGAGGGAGAGCCCTTACTTAACACAGCCGGAAGTGACTCTGCTGTCATCGGAGGTAAAAAGGGCTTGGATGAGCTGGTCATTGGCATTATTATCTCTTTTGACAGTGAAATAGTGTACTCAGAAAACATGCCTAAGAATCAACAGTCAATGGTGAGGTCAAAGGAGTGCTGTATATTGTATTGGTTCTCTGAGTTATCATTTACTGATTTCATCTTTTCTGGAAATAGTGTGTAAGAATTTAAATAAAACAATTTTTAAAGAACAATTGACAAAACTAATAAAGACAAGTTTTAAATTCAAATAGCTATATTGCCTAGGACCTATGAGGTATTTATAAAGGAAACGAATGGCTCTTTGGACAGAGCTACAAGTAATTGTGTCCTAACAATGGAAACTTAAGTAATCTAATTATCACAGCAAGTACTTTATAGTACTTTAAAACAGAAATTTTCACTGTTTAGTTGCTTCCTCTAACAATATTTCACTTATTTAAAAAATGTTTTTGAATACACATAACATTATTTAAAGTGAATTGAAGTGTATAGTTCAGTGGTATTAAGTACTTTAACAATATTGTGTAGCAATAGCTGCCATAAATTTCACTTTTAATCATACTTTAGAAAGAATTAGTCTAATAGGCTGAGTGTTTTGTGATTATTACTATTATTATTGTTTTTTTTTTGAGACAGTCTCACTTTGTCACCCTGGTAGAGTGCCATGGTGTCACAGCAACCTCAAACCCTTGGGCGCAAGTGATTCTCTTGCCTCAGCCTCCCAAGTAGCCAGGACTACAGGCACCCACCATAATGCCCACCTGTTTGTTTTTAGAGATGAGGTCTCACACAAGGTCAAGCTGGTCTCTACCTCATAAGCTCAGGTGATCCTTCTACCTTGGCCTCCCAGCATGCTAGTATTACAGGTGTGAGCCACCATGCCTGGCTGTTTTGTGATTATTTTTAATTGAAGAAAAGTAAAATTAAACACAATTTAAATATAACTTCTTGGCAATGAAAATAGTGTTTTTTTCTGAAATATAATTTATGCAGAATTGGTGCAAAAAAATAAGCATTTACTTTTCCTCATTAATTAATGAATTATTGAAATGTCATGTGGTTTCTTATTCTGCACAACCGCCACCACACATACAAAAGTAAGCTGTTTTTTTATTTTTTTCTCCAAAATGGCAGGAAACAATTCAGACATTATAAGGTTCTAAATAAATTTCAGTTGAGGATATTAATATTTCCATGGCCCTGTCAATTTTTTTTACTCTTTTAAATAAATAAGGTAATAATTAAGAATATATGACTTGATGAACAAAAATTGGCACATTTAATGGTGTCAATATTTTAGAATCTGTTCAATAATGTAAATCAAATCCAATTCTAAAGCAATCTTGATTTTTTAAGAGAAAAATTTTTCATTGCAATGCAAAAGCAATTTTAGTACCCTCAACTTTTTCAGAGTAGGTTTACAAGTCTTACAAATATTTGCACGATGTCAGATGAGTGCCAGCCTTCAGTGAGCAAGGGTAATAGGCAAGTTAATAACAGAACAAAAGCACTTATCTTTGGAATTTTGTTATTTTTCATCAAATATTACTGGCAAGATTTACTGAGTAAATGTCAGAATGTGATGCTGTTAAAACAGTAAGTCTTACCAGTGTTCTATTCCCCTGAGAAATTCTTTGTTTCTCAAGAAGGGAATGGAAAGGAGTGTGTAGAAGGCTCCTCTCAGGCCACCACAAAGGCAGTTTGTGTTTTCTAATAGATACTACCAAGATATAAATTCATTTCTTTGTGAATTTTCTTAAATTTATGATGTGGGCTATGAAAGCCTCAGGGAGGAAATGTAAATTCTTCTCAACCCTTCTAAGTTCATAGTTGAGATAGATTAACAAGAGGAAAACAAGCAAGTTTATTAATGTGTGCAATATACAACATGTGGGAGAAACCTGGGTGAGAGGTAAAGCAAAGCAGTGCCTTAGATCTCTGGCATATACAGCAATGTCTTCAGCAAAGAACCATACATTTATAGAGAAATGACAGGACAGTAGAAAGCAGTTTTAGGTTTCCAAAGGCAAGAAACTGTGGGAAGGTAAATATAGGGTAAGTAACTGATGGAATAATGTTTATTTGCAGATTTCTCTCCTGCCATGGCTGGCTGATAAGAGTTATCTCCACCAGGGAGAAATTATTTTCTGTCCTTAGGTGGAAAAGGAGGGGGATGGAAGGATTGAGGGAGCTCTTTTTCCATTTACTTCTCAATTGCCTTTAGCTCAAAAACATTTATGTCAAAAAGTTTATTGGGGGGTGACATATTTGGCTCCCTTCAGAAGCTTCTCCTTTTGCATTTCATTTGCTTTAGCGTAGCTTAGACTTTCATTCTTCACTACATGTAATTGCTTCAATAAGCAGCTTTCTGGGGCATGGCTTCCTGCTTTAGCACCCTGGCTGTGAACTAAAGCTGAAAACAATTTATAAAAGTCTCCTACTCAGGCTGGCTACTCAGGTATCAAGATTCATCAGTTTTTTGTGCATCAAGGTTTGAGAATCACAGGCATAGTTAATGGTGTCAGTATTTTTGAATATTTATACCTGGCTCTTTCAAATAATCCACATTCCATACAAATAAACTTAATAAATATGCCTATAATAGTGGTGATAATAGAGACTGATTTACATATATGTTAGACAACTACATTTCAAAAGCATCGTCATAAAGATTTTTTTTTTAATTTTCATAAAAACGTATGCAAAGATTTCATTAAAATATATGCATTTCATTGTACTAACAGTATTGTTTAATGATTTATTGATGCTGAACACTATATACTTCCCACTTGTTAACTGGATGTGTTGGTGACTTATGTTTTTTCTGAATAAAACCCGAAGTCTGTAAAATAATTTAAATAGGTTTATTTTAAGCCAAACATGAGTGACCAAAGACCTGAGAAGCCATACCCAGGCAGTCTTGAGTAAGGCTGTTGGGTTACAGTTTGATTTTATGTATCAACTGCATGTAAAATTGTAAATCAGTACATGGAAGGTATGTGTTGGTTTGACCCCAAAAGCAAAAAGTGGTAAGGAGGCAGGGCTTCAGGTTATAGGTAGATTCTTTGATTTGTAATTGTTTAAAATAAAGCTTTTTCTATAGACTTAAAATCAGTAGAAAAGAATGATTGAGTTAAGATAAGGGGGATCTATTAATCAGAGAGCAAACTAAAACATACCCAAAGTGATCTGTTAAGCAAAATGATGGCTTATAGGCATGATTTAAAATTTGCCTTGCATGGCCTTGGGTCCAGTTTGCAGTTAGTCTAAACTCCTAAAGGAGGGCATATAAGGTATATCTTACCTCCCTTCCCCTTATGGTCAAGAAGTCTGTCTTAAGGTTTTTCTGAGATTCTCTTAGTCAAGAGAGGGTCACTTTGTAACCAGGAGTTTGTACTTGTCCTCAGCAGCGCCAATTAGTAAGAACAAAGAATGAGGACAATTGGTTTGAAGAAAAGTATTTTTAATTTGCTGGCAAATGAAGAGGGCAGTGGCCTAACTCCTCAAAGATCACCACCCCACCTTTAAGCAGAAATACAGGGCTTTTTAAAAGGAGTGTGGCGGAGTGGGGGTGGCAGCAGGGCTCAAGCCTGCTGGACCAGTGTCACATGTTATGGCGTCAGGACAATCGTGTTTTTAAATAATAGAGAACAAACAGCAAAGAACATTTTTCTGCCCCTTTGATCATTGGCCTCAGGATGGAATGCAAATTTTAATTCCCCCAAAAGACTAGGGGGTGGGAGTTTAAAGAGACAATTCATTAAAATATTGCTCTTTTTCAGAACTTTGCCTCTGTTACACATTCAGTCAGTGGGAGGCTTAGAATTTTATTTTCAGTTCACAGTGCTTTCAAATCTGAAAATGTTAGCTGGAATCCCTTTACCACATTCCCTTAGGGAAAAAGCCTCACTCAGCCATATCTAAGAGTTATAGTAACTCAGAAATATATAAAACGTTATAAAATCACTTGCCATTAGCATTCCTGAGTTTTGATGTTTCCAATTTATAATATAGTACATGGTAGTTTTATTTTAACCTAACTCATTAAGCAATGATACCTGGGTAGGAGACGCAAAAAACTTCCTCTTCACTATCTGAAGTTTCACTGAAAAATCAGCTCACAAGAGGAGATCAGTAATGTTACTGAAAGTTCAGTACTTGTCCTGGAGGCCAAATCAGTGAGAAGGAAGGAGGACAAGTGATTTAAGGAAAAAGAAAGGGAAGTGTATTAATTTGCCGGCAAATGGGGAGATTGGCAGGCTAGCATCTTGAAAAACCACCATCCACCTTTAAGCAAAAATATAGGGCTTTTTAAGGAGAGTTTTTCAAAAGTTGGGTTCAGTTCTTTGTGACCATTGTCACATGTTGTAACTTTGGGCAATTGTTTGCTTCGATGAAGTTGGGGGTTTTGGTCTAGCTTAACTCTAGTGAAGTGGATCCTGTGACCTCTGGACAATTGTGTTAAGCCATCTGTGATTTAAGATACTAGAAAATAAAGAACAAAAAATATTTTTCTTCCCTTCATTCCCTCTGGCAGGAATGCAGTTTTTAATTTCCAAAAAGGGTAGGTGATTTTAAAGTGATGACTTATAGTACATGTTGTCCCTTTCAGACCTTTAGCTCTGTAACCGTAAAAGAAAAGGCAAGCATAGGCGGCACCTGTGGCTCAAAGGAGTAGGGCACCAACCCCATATACTGCAGGTGGTGGGTTCAAACCTAGCCCTGTCCAAAAACTGCAAAAAAAGAAAAGGCAGACAAAATTATTCATGTGCATGTGGGGGAGAATCACAAGTAACTTACCTCCCCAGTGGGGTTCAGAAACTGGTATATAATCTCAATGTTACAGAAAGAATGGGAACTTGATTACTGGCTGACCAGGTTATGGGAGGTTGTGGAAGAGGAGGTATGACTAGCATCAGAGGTCTTGTTAAGTAGATGAAACCTCACAGGTAGCAGCCCTCAGAGCGAACAGATGGTAAATATTTCTTTCAGACTCTTAAAGGTGTCAGACTCTCAGATAAAACTGAGTATTTGCTACATCCAGACAAGCCTGGCTGCATCACTGCAGATTTTCTCTAAAGATGCAAATCTCCCCTGCACAAGAAAGCTTTGCAGGACTAAATTTTGTGTAGGCCTTCTGAATACATACCTCAAAATATTTGAAAGAAGTATATTTTGGGGTAAAATATTTTTGTTTCCTTCATCTAAAGCCTCTGGTTGGGGAAAAAAATCACCATTTCTATTCTGACGTCATCTTTCTTTTCTTCCTTCTCTAGGTGTCATAGCAGTTGTGATATTTATTTTGCTCTGCATCACTGCCATAGCCATACACATTTATCAACAGAGAAAGTTGTGCAAAGAAAATGAGTCAAAAATCTCCAAAAGTGAAGAATGCTAAGGTGGCTCTACAAAGTGACCTTGATGTGCAGAATACAGTCAATGAAGGCCAGACAGTGTCCTGTGATTGGCAGCTGTGGCTTCATCTATCACATGACTACTTGACTTCCTTGCTCTTGTCATCAGGAAACACATGGTGAACACAGTGCAGTCAGCTGACAGGGGACACACTGCAGCTTCTGAGCGCTCTGGAAGGCTTGTCCCCCCTCTGCCAAACTTCCTCCACTGTCAGTTTAGGAACCATGATGAGGGAAGGTCATTCATCCCTGTTGGGTAGCTCTCCCTTTTCAAATGCTCTTTTCCAAAACTGGTTTAATTTGTGTAATAATTGTGGGTTTAAGATGAGAAAATGGCTACAAAGCTTTGGTTACTTTCTTTGAAAATATGACAAAACTTTTCTCCAGATGTAAAAAACAATATTGCACACTGATGTTTTTTGTTACTTGGAAAACTTATCTGGGATCCCTTTGTTGGTCCTGTGCTGATATTTGCAAAACTGGAAATGGTCCTTAGGTCACCTTTGCTGGCATTTCCATCCTCCTGAAATCCAGAGCCAAGTAGCCTACCAAAAATGTACAGCCCTGTTTTTCCCTGTCTGATGGTCAGTGCAGTGCAGTGCAGTAGAAGCCTGAAAATATTACTGTTATTTTTGGTGTATTGCTTTTTCTAATTGACTATTTTTAATCATTTTGATAAATCTTAATGTTGAAATTGATATTGAATGTTAGCTATTTAATTTTGTAATGAAACAGAAAATTGATCGGTAACAAAGTGCATAGAGGATGTCAATTTCAGATAGTCTGCCTATTTTTCTTTCTAATTTGTAACTACACTTTTTGTAAATTGTGATTATATCTTTAACTAAATTTACAACCAGGTATAAACACTGCTTCTTACACTGAAAGAGTTATCCTTTGTTTATAGTATATGCCTAAACTTATTTCCCCCAAATATTGAGAGATTATGTTGGTTGTTCTTTATCATTCCATATTTCTCTTTTCTAAAGGTTGTTACTAATTTGCTTTTGATTTCCTGTGACTATGTTATGTTGTACAGAGCCTCTTTTCAGTTTTTTAAGGAAAATTAGCATAAAGAGAAAAGCTCTAATTTATTTTCCAAATTTTGAACTGCTCTAGGCATAAATATCATTGTGTGTTATCTTCTCAAATAATTGCTTTTAGAATTTAAACTGAAGGCTGCTCACTCTAAGGAAAGGCAGCATTTAAATGATCTGTTTTAAATCTGCCCTTACAGCTTTATGAGCATGAGGGCCAAATTCTCATAGATTACCCAAAATTGAATATACGCTATTAAATAGAACATGTCTCATTAAGGTTTATATACATACTAAGGTAGCAGAGTGGAATTATCTTGATGGGGACAGTTCCAGGAGGTAATATTGATGCTGTGGTTATTTGATAATTGTGGGAAACCACAATTTAGATTCAATAAGCCAATTATATAAAAACAGTGAAACAACACTCTTCCTATTCCAGACACTCCCTACCTGCCAAGGACTAATTAGATAAGATCATGTAGTTCGTCCACATTAGGGCAAATTGGAAAATACCAATTTTGCCTTATTATTACATAATTGAATTTTCATTTTCCCATTTGTGTTATTTTTTAAAGAGTGAATATGGATACTCTGTCTTAAGTCTGCTCTCAACAAATGGTCTTTTTTCAGAATACTACATCTCTCTTGATGTTCCTTTAAATGAATGATGAAGGATCTTCTATTTCTACTGTATTACTCTCTTCATATAGCAATATATGAAGGATACATCTTGACAAATGGTGTACAATTTTTTTTTTCTTGAAGGCTTGTCCAGGATGGGGAAGGTCTTTTATTAGTGAATGTAAACATCGTGTAATCATTAAAACTTTTAAAAACACTTATTTTATTCTGCAGAAGATTTTGATAGCTGGAATTTTATAGGATTATAGACACACACTACAGTCCACTGCTCTCTGTACTTTTTACAAGACAGCAAAACAGATGCACCAGAGTGTACTGAAACATCTTCCACTGTCACTCTTCTGTACTGATCTTCTGACTTTACTTTCTTATTGGAAAATAAGTTACTTTTTGAAATAAAATAAGGAAAATATTTTAAGGAAATTTTTGTGTAGAATTTAAATTGTAAAATATGTGCTTTTCCCTAATATATACAAAACAAGTATAGGTAAATGCATTCTGTGAATTTGTGCATTACCCAACCCTCCTTGGTATATTTTGAGATTATTAAGGTTTCTTAACTTTTTTATGATCTGATATTTATCATCTGCAAAGTTTTACTTTTAAATTATTAAACACAAAGTGAAGGAAAAAGAGATAAATCTTTACTGGTTGCAAGAAATAAAATATCTATTAATTATATATTTAAGCTTTTGCTAGAAAGCAACCACTTAAACAACTTATTAAAATCTAGATTATGTACTTTTTATTGGTGCAGAGAACTTAGTCACTGAACATTCTTTAGATACACAGATGCGAGTTACAAGCAGGACCCTTCTATAAAATAAAAATACACTATTTTACAAAATTTGGGTTTCAAATTAAAAAAATAAAACAATGTAAAATTAACATTCTTTGTGAATGCTAAAATTTCTGATTTTTAAGAACTTGCAAAATTCTAATATTAAAAATAGATTTGTTAATATGACATTGAAGGCATTTCTTTATAAAATGGTGACATTGGTGAATGGTATTATCTTGATACTACATTCCAAATTCACATTAGGAAATCACTCTAAATCTTTATCATTTCCTATGAGTTATCATGTGAAGCATAAAAACATGTTTTGATAGTAGCTGATTCTTACATACGACCTATTCTGCTCCATGACTCTATCACTGTGAAGGATCATAGTAAAGTTAAAATATTTCCATTCAACCTATGTGACCCTTCCTAGTAACAGAAACAGAGGGTAGGAGAGGTTATGTTTACCTCATCTGTCAGTTATATAAGATGAGGAAACAAAAATAAGGATATGAGAATTGACTTCTTCTAGGAGACAATAAGTAGTCATGCTTGGACTAAACTCCTAGCACTTTTCTCTCTCTTAACCTCCCTCTGAAGAGAAACCCACCCTTGCAGTTCTACCTTCCCATTATTATTTAGCAGAGTGAAAAAAACATATTAGGCTTCTTGATACTCCATCTGCCAGGATTGACCAATAGTTCTGGATCTTTGTTCACATCTTCTCTGAAAGAATGTTTCATAGAAAATTGATTAATTTTAATGGCTTTTTCTTTAATAAGATATTACTTTCATCATGTACAACTAGAAAGTAAACAAATGACCCATTTCCTTAGGTTATTCTGGAATTCATAATATAAGCAACACAAATGGATTAAGATATTCTTGAAGTTGGAGAAGGATAAAATGGACCCATTTTAAATCAAAACATGATTAGTGTGTTGTTTAACTTATTACCTCATTGGCCAATTTTGAGGTCTTCAAAGATAGGTTCTTTAAAGAAAGAATGAGTTTTCTGTTAAAAAAAAAAAAACAAAAAACAAAAAAAGACTACTTCAAAGAATCAGAGTTTTTGTACTTGTGAAGATACTAAATATTGACTGTGACCCTTTCCTCATCCTTCATGTTGCTCCTACTGCACGCAGCTCAAGCTAAGCTCATTGCCAATGTATTATGAGGACAGCCACTAATATTTAATTTCTTAAGTTGGTACATGAGTACAAATGTGGATAGGGTTTAAGAAGGTTAGCTAAAATTGCTATTTACTAAGACTAGTAGCAGAATTTATTATGCATTAATCAAATGGTCGGGAAAATAAGCTGAAGACCTACTTGCTATAGTAATTTTTTAAAAAATTACTGATGACATAGGTTTTGCCCAAAAAATATATTTTTGAATTTTGTTGTATCATTTTTTTAAATTTGAGGTTCACCATGTGTCATTTGCTCTGTGAATAAAAATGCCTCTATAGTCACGAGACTAACTTTAAGTTTCTTCAGTATGAAAATTTATAATTTAGCAAGCTTGTAATGGTACTTAAACATTTAGGAAAGCTCTTAAAATAGAAACTATATGATTGAATAGGCACGTTAGATAACTAATAACACATTGTAGGTCCTTAAATAAGCCAGTAAGAGAAAACATATAAATTACCTCCGTTTCTGAAAAATTACACAATGCCTTTCATTATTTTGATACAATGTTGCATAATTATCAATCAAGTGGATTAATTTTAGTGTCTGACTAAATCTATAAGTTGATTGCTCCCATAATCTGCAGTGACTAAACATAATTAAATCTCTCAATTAGATTTAAATAAATTTTTTCATGCTCCAAATCTATTTATCTATCTATTCCCTACTTCGTTTCTGGCAAGATTGAATAATAGCGATCTTATATACTCTTCTGTATAAAATAAACCCAAACCCAGGCAAAATATGTGAAACAATGGTTTTCAACATGGTTGACATCAAGCACAGAAAGTGATTCTTGAAAAATGAAAAACAAATGAGATTTGTGTTATAATTGTCCCAGCTATAACTTGAGAAAGTTTCTAGACAATAAAGACCTGGGGGAAGCCTTGCAAATCTCCAAGTTGAGTAGATTGTTGCCGAGAGTTCAGTTATACCATGGTGGCTAGAGATTATAGGGCAGAGGACCAGATGTGAAATTGCTGTACATAGAGAAAAGTTTGGAGATCTGTAGAGGATCACTCTTCAGTATGTAGCAGATTACTGGTCGGTGCATATGTGTGAGGAAATTACCTGAAGCAAGGAAAAGAATCACTCAAAAGAGTTAGACCAGCACTTATTAACAGTGAAGAAAAGTCATTAATCCCCCTACAAGGAGTCTTTTTGAACATTTTCTTTCCTAATCACCCCTCCATGAAATTTCAGTGCCACAAATACACTGTATATCTCCTTAGTACTGTACTATGCTTTATACAGAAAGAATACATTTTTTTCTCTTCCCCTCAAGAACTAATTTTTCCCCTTTAGGGGAAAAGATAGTTCTGCTTAAGAATGCATAAATTAGAAGAAACAGTGTACAGTGTTCAACAGAATAAGGCTGGTTGCTACCAAGTATACTGGAATTTCTCAGAATTAATAGACATTAGGTAAAATAGTCAAAGCGATCTTGCTTTACTAATGGCAAGACCTAGATTATACACTGCTTTGGCCCCACTCATCAAATCTTCAAAGATCTTTGAGGATCTTTGAAGAAAAATGTTTCTTTATCTGAAAAATAAATCAAACTGTTTCCAAATAACTAACCTGCATTCCTGAGCAAAGTTCAAGTGTACTTACAGGAGGAATATAAAAATATCCAACAGCCAACAAAGTTAAATCACACTATCTGGTACTCAGTAAAAAATTACCAGGCATACAAAGAGGCAGAAAAATACAACCTGTAAGAAAAAGGAAGAATAAATTCATTAAAAATGATGCAGAACTTATACAGATGTTAGAATTACTAATCAAAAGCATTAAAACCGTTATTATAACTATATTCCATATGTTCAGAAGAGTAGGATGATACATGGAAGATATAAAAAAGTTAAATCAAACTTCTAGATATGAAAACTTTATATAAGATAAAAAATACAATGGATGGGATTAATGACTTAGAATTTTTAGAAAAAAAGGATGAACATTTTCTATATCTGATTAAAACTTTAAACCCACGGATACAAAAAGCTCAATGAGCTCAAGCATAAGTAATAGTAAGAAAACTACTCCATGACACATCGTAAACAAATTGCTTAAAACCCAGCGCATTCAAGAAAAAAAAAATTTTTTTTTTTGGTAAGCAGGCCAGGGCTGGTTGCAACCCCACCACCTCTGGTGCACAGGGTTGGCACTCTAACCACTGAGCTACAGGTGGCCAGCCCAAGAGAAACATTTCTAAAGCAGCTAAAGGAAAAGACATGTTTTACACAAAGAGTATGCATAAGATGACAACGTATTTCTTTGGGGGAGCAATGCAAAGTAAAAAGTCAGTAGGGCAACTTCCTTTATGTTTGAAGTGAAACATCTTTCATCTGAAAGAAAAATAAAGCTATCTTCTCTAGATTTCTATACCCAGCAAAAACTTCTTTCAAAAAAAGATGAAATAAGGACTTCTTCCCCCAGATGTACAAAAGCTAAAATGATTTATTACCACCACATCTGCACTGTAAAAATGTTATAAAAGTCTTTCAGAAAGAAGGAAAATGATACCAGATAAAGATATGGAATTGCACAAAGGAACGAAGAGCACTGGAAATAGTAACTTCATAAGAAAATATATTTTTTAATCATTTAAACATCTTTAAAAGATAAATTAACTATTTAGAAATAATAGCTATCATGTGAGGTCTGTAACATAAATGAAAGTAAACTGTATGACAACAATAGCACAAAAGCCTAGAGAGAAGAAATGGAAATATAGTTTGTGAGGTTCTTATGCTATATGTGAAATTGCATAATATTTGTTAAAATTGACTGTTATGCATTATTTTTAAGTCATGGTATCTGAATACTATAGACCCCAAAGCAAATTCTAGAATAACAAAACAGTAACACCTAAGAATACAATAAAGTAGATGGAGTAAAAAAAAATAAAATTAGACAAGAAAGATGAAAAAGATAATAAAGAATAAGTAGGTCAAATACAAAACAAACAGCAAGATATAAAATAGAAATCTGATAAATTTGTTTTTAAAATTAACGTCTACTCTTTAAAGACATTGTTAAGAGAATTCAAGCCACACAGTCTGGTAAAAAAGATCTGAAACATATACTTGTTTTCAGAACATAGTATGTAATGAACTTGTACAACACAATAATTAGAAAGCCAAAAATAATAAAAATAATAGATAAAAGACAAAATGACAAAAGGAGCTCTACCAATGGATAAAAAGCACACAAAAGATGCTCAATATCACTAGTCATTAAGGAACACCCACTAAGTGATTAAGAGTAAAAATATTGCCAATACCATATTGTGGAGAATATGGAGCAATTGTAATTCTCACACATTGTTGTTGGAGCGTAAAATGTTACAATCATTGGGGAAAACAGTTTAACATTGTTTTATATAATTAAACATACATTTAAATCTATGGCCCAACAACTCTAATCCTAGGTGTTTATGAAGATAAATAAAATTTATGTTCACTATAAGACTTAAACAATAGCATAGCGTCTTTATATTATCCACAAATGGAAAACTATCTGAAGGACCTTCAGCACAAAAATATTCACAAAAATGCAATACTCCTCATTTATAAAATGTACAAACTACTGGTCCCTGCGATGAGCATGGAGGAATCTAAAAAATTTATGGTGAATGACTAAATCTAGACACTACAGAGTACATTCTGAAGTTTTAAAACAAGCAAAATCGAGATAAAGTATTAGAAATTATAATCAGTGGTTTCCTAGAGTAAGGTGGGGTAGAAGGTGACTGAAAAGAAACACAAGGGACCTTTCTGGAGTGATGAAAATGTTCTATATCTTGATTGGTTATGGTTACACTGGTGTAGACATTTGTCAAAACACTCAATTTTATATTTGGAATCTGTACATACTTGGTATATAAGCTATCCCTCAATAAACATTATATATGTATATATTTATTTAACATGTGTATACACTTTGATATAGCATATATCATCTAGAACTTCTCATCATACATAGTATTAAATCACATACATAGTATAATACACATTATATCACATACATAGTATAATAACAAAAAAAGATAAAAATAATGCTGTCTTTGGGGAGAGATTGTAAGAGATTATCACTTTTATTGTTTATTCCTACAAATATACATACATTTTTCAGTTATTAGAATATAAATTTCAAAACAATTGTGATATTTTCACTACAGATAAATCCCTATTTTCTATGTTATAAATTTAAAAAATGCATAGTGGAAAATCTTCGCTGTTCCATTAATTCTCAAATGTTCTCAATATTATTTAATTGAATGATGAGCTGCTCAGTGAAGAAGTGCTGAACTTTCTGAGTCCCACTCTACAGAAAACATTTCACATCATTTTCCTATGATCTTTCTCAGCAGATATTTGACCTTCCAAGGACATTTTTCACTCATCCTTCTGGAGAAACAACTAGAGATAGGAAATATATCATTTATATACCTTGTTAATTTTATCTTGGATTTACACATATTGAAATATTCTAAAGACTTCGCTCCATTTTTATCAACATACTTACATAAAATTAGCTTTCAACTCCATCTCGCTTTCAATTTCCAGAAGGTATCCACACAGATTATTAGGAAATAGAAGTGCAAAAATGCTTGCTGCTTGATTCTCAGAGACCAGCCTGAGATTAGAACTATTTGTATTCAAAAGAACAGCAGACAGGAGAGTCCTAAGTCTCTCCCAGCTCCCAAGATGCATGGAAAGGATGGTCCAGTAATGCTGCAGTGAGGTGGAAGAGGTAGCACTAGTCATGGCCAACTATGGTCAGAAACCACATAGCTCTGCAGTATAAACACCAGATGGTAATGTAATGTAGGTCAAGAGGTCAGAGTAGAAGCAGCTGAGACTAAGAACAAGGGTAAGCTGAAGTGAAAGATATCACCAGGGAAGGGCCATGGGTCTTTATTATGCTGGTAAATCAAAACATTTAATTACTTTCAGCAGAATATAATATCATTTCAAAAAATTTTCTGTTAGGACAAATTCCAGGGATTTTAAATAGCTATTTACTGTATGATAGTTACTGATAGTTCCTGTGGAACTTTTCCCAGCCTATACGAGGCCGAGTCTCAATTCTGGGAAGTCTCTCTGACAGATAAGCAATGAATGCTTTGTCTCAAACTTCTCTGCTAGAAGGAGAAAATTTCAGGCCAGTGGGAAGCAGGACCTTCATTGTATATGTCACAATCAAATGCATGATTTTGGTTTGACTACTACTCCATAGAAATATGGGACATACTGACTGTCCTGAAGAAATGTAGATTTCCAACTATCTGTCTTATCTATCCACATTCTTTTAATGATCCCATAGCAACACAGTTAATGAACAAAAAACAAAAAACAGTAACAACATACCTGCTAACCTTTCACCATTTGTAATTTGTTAAGGAATTTGCATAAATCTATTGCAAAAAAATAAATCCATCAATTCTCATTTTTTAAAAATATCTTTTCCAACCTAATCAGACTATTCAACATTTCTCCATTTCTATAAGTACCCTCCAAGAAAACCCAAACTCCGTAAAACAATAAAATATGTCTTTGTCTTTAATTTCTATAACTTCACTCTTTCTACTATAAGTGTTTCAAAGATGTTACAAAGATGTTTGTACTATTTTCAAATATACCAAATTTTGAATTTTCACACGAATTTTTTCTTCCCGCCCTTCACAGGTCTCCATTTGCATCCACACTGACCAAAAGAATAGTGGAGGAAAAACGACTTCCTGAATAAAGTTCAAGCTTTTTTGCTTAAAAAAACAAACAAAACATAGACATAAGTGTTTAAACTTGCTCCTCAATCTCCAAGATTGCTATCTCAATTACTTGTTGGAATAACAACAAACTACAATTTTTGTTTGATTAAAAACAAGCAAATGAAACATATGTTTTCCTCTATTGAGTTCTGGGTCAGTTAAATTCAGCTTATTATTGATCTTTTAAAATGAGGTTATATAGTTAAATTTTCAAAAAAGATTTTGACATATGGGAAATTTAAATGTAGGAAAATAAAAATATGAAATTTCAAAAATACTAGCACATCACATATATTTACCTAAATTTCTTTAGCCTAATGTAGAAAATTTTAAATTGAATTCAATCTTGTATACTGATATGTATATATATATATACACACGCTAACATGTACGCATATTGTGCATGTATGTGTATATACTATGTGCATACATATATATGAACACACACGATAAATTTACCTAGCAATTGGAAGGGAGTGGTTTGAAAACCTAATATTACATGTTAATATTATAACAATTTTAATTTAAGAATCATTTGATAAAAAGAACTGGGTTTTGAAATTACCATACTGTATAAATAAACAACTACTGCATTTAACTCTAGATAAGCATCTTACTGTAAAAAGCCACATATTTCACAAGGCTCTTCTTAACTTTTGTGAATAACAAGTGTCTTTAAACTGCCATTACCAATAACTATTTAGTGTGCTCTGTATTTCTGTCTGTGGTTATGTCTGGAGGAATTGCATCAAGATAGACAAGGCTGAATTCTTTTTCTTGCTTTGAAAAAGAAGCAGATTTTAAAGTAAGAAAAAGAATTCAGATCCGTTGTGAAAAATGAACTGTGCACAGTGGAGTTTTGGGCTGATTAGTTAAACAGCATGGCTATATTACTGCAACACCAAACCTAGTGATTTGAAATCACAAAACAAGTTACCCAAATTAATGAAAAAATTAATTTTCAAATATAATTAAAATACATATACTGCATTATTAAAGAGACGTCGCAACAACAGATGGCTAACTGATGCCCAGTTTTCAGTATTTATAATGAAAGGTACATGTAGTTTATTTTTGCATTAAGTAAAATTCCAGTTTTCTTACATGGTATCTAAATAAGGAATATAATTTTCTTCTTTTGTATTTTCTGATATCCAAGATACAGTTAAATTTTTGGTTGTTCGGAGTATCTATGCATTCCCCAACTCAGAGTAACTACATCACCTATTCATAGCCCATGAAACTGCAAAACATTATTAAGAGACAGTTGTGGTATCCCATTTTATGTACCTTCTTTCAAGAATCCCTCTTTCTCTGCCTACATTTTTCTTTTTGGATAGTATTTTAAATAACATACAAAAAAGAATAAGGAGAGTTTAAGGAACATACTTTTCTTATCAGCATTGGGAGCTACTAAATGACTTAATTGTAAAGAATTTTGAACTTTTAAGAAATATTTTAGTAACACCCAGGAATCGCATCTGGTGAGGCAGAACTTGGGTTAGCACAATTAGAGGCTACAGCAGCAAAATATGAACGGAACCCTGGAAAAGGTACTGTGCTGAGGAACAATACCATTTTTAAGCAAACCTTTTCTGTCATAAGGTTTAGAACTTCAGGAGAGAATCCTGTCTATTCTCCAGGTGGCATGTATTGCATACCAGTAGGCACACTATAAGACAAAGCCACCCATGGCAATGAAAGATACAAGCATCTAATTAAAGCATAAGAGCCCAAGAAGAAGGCAAAAGTGAAAGTGAGATCTCTTAATGTGGGGACAGATTATGGTACTTGCAACTTTCACCTCATTGCTTATGATATGACCCTGGCAGAGAGTTATGCCCAGGATGTTCACAAACTCTGCGACCCTCTCTTCACTGAAGTTGAGGAAAGTTATGATGCCTACAAAAATCACAGAGGTGGTGTGGCTGCTGGACCAAGGCAGCCAAATGGCCCTGGACTCAGCCCTTACCACTCATGAGTGAGTGGTTCAGATTAGTGGATTGAGTGCAGAGATTTTATTGGAAATAATCCAAAGCAATCTTCCTACAGGACTCAGGCTGTCAATAGAGGAGCATGCTGAAGATTTCAAGGGATGCTTCCAAGGTCAGCCAGAACTAGAAGAACTGTTGGCCAAGTGGAACTAGCTCTTGCAGACCTGCAATATGCCCACCGTGGTCATATTGAGTGCCAAGAAGAGGAGCTTCCTGGGATATTCAGGGTTAAGCTGGAGACCCTGACCCTTAGATATCATAGGTTCCTGTTCCCATAACCATACGTTCTCTCCTCTATAGCAAAGCTGTGCTTACCCGTTGTTACCACTAACCCTAATTATGCTCCATCTAATGAAAATTTGCTATTGCTGAAAAAAAAATAATATTTTACATAATACAGTGATATTTTGTTCATGGAAGTCATGCAAAAAGTTCTTTGGCAATTTTTCTCTGTTTCCGCAGTGAGAGGACAAGTT
Source organism: Loris lydekkerianus (assembly GCA_963574355.1). NCBI lineage: Eukaryota > Metazoa > Chordata > Mammalia > Primates > Lorisidae > Loris > Loris lydekkerianus. The sequence continues at coordinate 33,941 of CAUYPK010144225.1, forward strand.
GGGAATGTATGTTTGTTATTGGGAGAGATTAGGACTAAACATTTGTTAGTTACACTACCTCCTTTTGGGAGGAATAAGGAAATAACATGATTTAAAAACAATCTTAATCCAGAAATAAATAACAAGATAAGACTTCCATCATGATTTCCTTGAGAGTCCTTCAATGTATTATTCTTAGATTTGGTTAAAGTATGTCATTCTCAATGACTAGGTGTGGTTAAAAATTTGTAAGAATTTCTACCTATGTTTTGGGGTTATTACTTATAATCATTACTAAGATCACTACACAACTACAACCTGCAAATAATCTAAAGAGAAAATTATTCTGATTACCATAAATTATATGAAAATAAAATTGAATTTAAAATCTTAGAACATTTCAGATATTGCTCAAAAGTACATTTCTGTGTGCTATAACTAATGACCCTCTATGTGCAATTACTTGAATTATTAAAAGGCTTAGTATTAATCAAATGTGCTATAATTAATTTCAAATATTTGAAAAGTCAGTTTTAAAATATTAAGAGTTTATAAAGTAAACTTTAGTGTTATTCAGTCAAAATCACTCTGAAATAAAATTATAATAATATTAAAACAAAGAATTAAAGATGATGAATTTAGACAATGAGGACATTAGAAGAATCACTTCAAGTCTTTGCCATTCTCTAGTAGAGAGTGGAGTCTTTCATCCTATTACCATTATTTTTGATTATTACAATTTTGAAATGTAGGAAAATCTTTTCCTTGCCTTGTATGCAGTAATTGCTTTTTCTGACAAATTGAACACATAAAAAATGGAAAATCTTTATCAAAATGTAAATTTTCGTAATTTATGTAGAGTACTTTATATAATATTGTAAAAATACTTTAGTAAAGTCTATAGTCTGCAAAATACATAATAAATACACAGAATTAGCTCTTAAGACTGATGAACTTCTTTTGATTTAATACGTTTATTTATGCAGTCACTGTACTTAACACAGCATTGGATTTTCAATGCAATTTGCCATATTTAAAAATAAGATCAAACCCCATTTTGAGGTGAAAATTGTATAAATGAAGGTACATAAAATACTTGAGATATAACTGCTAGTTTAAGCTTTTTATTATTCATACACAATCATTTTAAAGAACAGCTGAGATTGATAATTTATCATCTCCTAAGAATGAAAACATATTTTAAATTTGTATACCACCAAAGTAAAGTTTTCCAACTTGTCTTGTTTATCTAGATTTCTTCTCGCCTTCAAATTACACCCAGAATTGGAGTCTCTGGAATTAGACAGGAGCCAAACTGCCAGAGTTCAAATCCCAGCTATCCCATTTATTAAATGAATAATCCTTCAAATTATACCCAGAATTGGAGTCTCCTTGAGAATAGGGATTGGATTTTTAATATAAATCTCTAACATCCAAACAGCAGCATGCCACATTTTAATAGCATTCGGTAAATAAATAAAGGCGTGCATTAATGAAACATTAATATATCTCCAAATTGTTGCACGTATTTAATAGATAGGTGGAAGACAAAAGAAAGGAGTCTACCCTTTGGAACAAATACAATTGGACATAATAGTTTTAATATATACTCACTTGGTAATTATAAAATTCCAGGGATTGTCCTAATGATTTACATATATTAAGTCACTAAATCCTTACAGTAAGTTCAAAGTGAGTTTCTAGTATCCTTCCTATTTTACACATGAAAAGACTGGTCCCAGAGTGGTGACTTACACCTGTAATCCTAGCACTCTGGCAGGCTTAGGAGGAGGATGCTTGGAGCTCAGGAGTTTGAGACTAGCCAGAGCAAGAGAGGAGATCTCATCTCTAGTAAAAATAGAAAAAATTATCCAGTCATTGCCACAGGTGTATATAGTTCCTGAACTTGGGAAGCTGAGACAGGAAGATTGCTTGAACCCAAGAGTTTGAGGTTGCTGTGACAGAGGCTGATGCCATACCCCCCTATCCTGGGCAACAAAGTAAAACTGTCTAAAAAAATAATAATAATAAAACAAAATAAAATAAAATAGAATACTGAAGAAGAACTAGTTTAACTTGTACAGGATTATTCATTTAATAAATAGGATAGCTGGGATTTGAACTCATATAGTTTGGCTCCTGACTTCAAAGATAATATTTTTGGTTATCATGATAATGGTAAAAAAGACTGTCCAAAGTATTCTTCCACAACAACAATCTTAAATACATGAATTTTCTCTGAGGAATGACTTTCTCTTAGTTCCTCAGTTCTGAATATAATTTATGTCAAATATGTTCAATGATTATAAAAAGATATTAATATATTAAGAAATACCATAAATCAAGTAATGCTCTATTAAATAAATAATATCTAATTCTTTCAAAAGATTTTCCTAAGTAGAAAAATTTTCATGCAAATTTTGGATATTACAAGACAACTTGAAGAACAGCAGAATGCAGAAAGATGCTACAAAATCTCTGCAACAACTTTAAATTTGTTGTTTACTAATTTCCTTTAAAATTTTCAGCAGTTTACAAATACTTCATTTGAAAATAGTGGAGAATTAAAAGCATTCATTGGGACATTTACTCTATGATTAAGAAAGTTTTGTGAATTACAATCATTTAAGGAAGACTAAATTGTTTCAAATATTTTTCTTCTTTCAGTTTTCAGTTGCCAAATCATTTCATTTATAATTTTTAAAGATGTTCTGAAAATTCTGGTGTAAAACTAAGAAGATGACATAATTTTCTAAAAGTTGATATGAGAAAGAGTGAATCGGTTTATAACTGTAGCCATGTGAAAATTAATGGAGTTATTTAATCCCCTTTCCAATTAGCCCAGTATGTGACAATCAAAGGAACTAGTGAAATACTAGAAAACAATTTTTTGACATGCACTCAAATTATCATCTTGCTTCAATGGACAGGAATAGGATGCCCTTGGGGTTTACCTTTAAGCAGATCATAAAATCTAAAGTCATTGGTAAGATTTATAGAGAACAGACTCTGACATTAGGATAGAATGCACATTTAATTGGATAGCACAGATACAATCATCTTGCCTCATGGCGAAGAATCTCTGTGGAATTGTACTGAAAAAAAAAAAAAAAAAGAAGAAGAATCCAGCCATTAAAAGCAAGTAAGAAGTCCAAAGGAGTCTTACGGACCATGTCAAAGTGCACACAATTGAAGGCCTTCTGTCACAGTACTTCAAATCTCTTCAAACCTTTGGTCTTCACCAGCTCTAAATGCTGCAAAGCCCTGCAATTGCTCCCTTTCAACCCTTAATTTGACCTCCTTTTAAAATGTACTTTCCTGCTGCTTCTGCCTCTTGGTCTTCCTTTACTTCAAGCTGACCTCTCAGTCCCTTTTTAATGAAAATTAACCAGTTGACCTAATACTGTTCTTAGGAAGTCTTCATATACTTTGATCCCTTCTCCTGATGTTATACCTCAAAAGGCCAGGTTCTAGCTATTTTTAGTCTCTAATATTATTACCATGTGGCCACCCTGAGAAAGAGCATTTCATTAAGGAAAACTTGCCAGGTATTTTTCTCTAAAAAAGCCCTCTCAAGATTATAAATTGTAAACAGAGGAAAATATTTTTAGCAGGGCCTTTAGCAAATTCATTCACAGACTAGAATTTCTCAGGCTTTTCTGTCACCATTTGCAGAATATCAACAAAAATTGGTACCTGGTTCATCTCCTTTGGACTTACAAATAAATAATTACCAATAATTGTGCCTTAGCTGAAGTTGCTATTTAAAAAAAATAGTAAATTTTCTGCAGGTTATCTATTTGCTCTAATTGTTGTGTCCTTAGCTGTGCAGAAGCTTTTCAGCTTAATTAAGTCACATTTGTTTATTTTTGTATTGTTGTAATTGCCACTGGTCTTTTCTTTTTTTTTCACCTTTTTTTTTTTTATTATACATAAAAATATGCACCATAGATGTGGCCCGACCCATTACCCTCCCTCTACCCAACATCCCCCCTCCCTTCCCCTTCCTTGGTCCTTTCCCTATAGTCTTGTGGTATAGTTGGGTTATAGCCTTCATGCGAAGGCTATAGTTTAGCTTCATAGTAGGGCTGAGTACATTGGATACTTTTTCTTCTATTCCTGAGATACTTTGCTAAGGAGAATATGTTCCATCCCCATCCATGTAAACATGAAAGAGGTAAAGTCTCCATCTTTCTTTAAGGCTGCATAGTATTCCATGGTGTACATGTACTAGAATTTGCTAGTCCATTCGTGGATCGATGGGCACTTGGGCTTCTTCCATGACTTAGCAATTATGAATTGGGCTGCAATAAACATTCTGGTACAGATGTCTTTGTTATATTGTGACTTTTGGTCTTCTGGGTATAAACCTATTAAAGGAATTGTAGGATTGAATGGCAGGTCTATTTTTAGGTCTCTAAGTATTCTCCAAACATCCTTCCAGAAGGGACATATTAGTGGGCATTCCCACCAGTAGTGTAGAAGTGTGCCCTTTTCTCCACATCCACGCCAACATTTCTGGTTTTGGGATTTTGTTATGTGGGCTACTCTTACTGGGGTTAGGTGATATCTCAAAGTAGTTTTGATTTGCATTTCTCTGATGATTAAGGATGATGA
>CAUYPK010144226.1:0-17400 GCA_963574355.1 Loris lydekkerianus
GTCATGGAAGAAGCCCAAGTGCCCATCGACCCATGAATGGATCAATAAATTGTGGTATATGTACACCATGGAATATTATGCAGCCTTAAAGAAAGATGGAGACTTTACCTCTTTCATGTTTTCATGTTACATGGAGGGAGCTGGAAAATATTCTTCTTAGCAAAGTATCTCAAGAATGGAAGAAAAAGTATCCAATGTACTCAGCCCTACTATGAAACTAATTTATAGCTTTCACATGAAAGCTATAACCCTATTACAGCACAAGAATATGGAGAAAGGGACAAGGGAGGGGAGGGAAGGGGGAGGGTGGAGAATGGGTGGAAGGAGGATAATTGGTGGGACCACACCTATGGTGCATCTTAGAAGGGTACAGGTGAAACTTACTAAATGCAGAATATAAATGTCTGAGCACAATAACTAAGAAAATGCCATGAAGGCAGTGTTAACCAGTTCGATGAAAAATTTTCAAATTGTATATAAAACCAGCACATTGTACCCCATGATTGCATTAATGTACATAGCTATGATTTAATAACAATAAAATAAAATAAAACACACACACACACAAAGTCTATGTCTTTCTTGTGAAAATACAGAATGTCCCAAACTCAACAATGACACACCAGGGAGAGTCAATAGTCAAGAGAGGCAGGGGCAGTGGTTAGACCAAAAGGGCGACTCTTGGAGCTCCATGCCCCCGTCCTGTGTCAGACCTGCTCCTGTTTCCTGTTGTTGGGACTTACTGCTTTAGTATGTTATCCTCACTCCTGGTAATTCCTTGATACCAAGAGGGAATTTAAAATGGGATACCAAGACTGACATTCTTGGTCCCCCTGGGGCAATGGAGCTTCTCTCAGCCTTCCTGGGACATGGGCTCCTCGACCTGTTAGCAGGTGTAATTGTGTTGACCTTTCTACTACCAATCTAGTGGTTTGCTTATTTCACTAATGACAAGTGCCCTTGTTAGGAGCTGTGGGCCCCCAAGGTTTCTGATGACAACTGATGGTGTGTTTTGATCTGGGCTATGGCATTCCAAATTTTCTCAGCACCAGGGAAAAGGTGGTGGCAGCAGTTAATGAGCCTGGGCTGCACATTCCAGAAATGAAGGCAATGATTTGTTATCATTCTTTTCTATAAAGTGAGCGTGTGAATTAATTGTGTTAATTGATTCACTTAACCTAAGAATGACTTTCCCTTGGGCCCTATGTTGGTCTTTGCCATCAGTGTGGCTGATAAAAGCCTCGCCTGATGAGTTAGACTACCAGTGTCTGAATCCTGATTCTTTGGCTTATTTTGGGCAAGTTATTTAAATTTTCTGTTCCTTTATTTTTTAAATTTCAAAAATGGAAATAATTTTTTAAATTTCAAAAATGAAAAAAATAATCCTATCTTATAGGATTACCCCAGAGATTAAGCAAGAAAATCCTTAAAAAGCACTCAGCACATTACTCAGACATAGTAAAAACACAGTACATGGTAAGAATAGTAAATATTGAGGAAGCACCTGTTTTGTGCCAGGTCTGGGCACTCACAGCTCCCACATGGACAAGGGGAATATCATCCTGGAGTTGTGCAATGCAAGAACCTTGTTCCAGAAACTGCTCCGAGCACTTCTTAAGCATTAACTCTTTAATCTGTACAATAACTTATTCTTACTCCCATCTATTATTTAGGCACAGAGATGTTAATGGCTTTGTTCAAGGCTAGCCAGCTATTAAGAGGCAAAGCTAGGATGATGCCATTCATGTTATGCTGTGGATTTGCATGGTTGGCCTCTTTCCTGTCAGTCACAAAACACAGGGAAGATGTTCACTGCATTGTCTTTGTGTATTTCATTTTATTTCATTTTATTTTATTTTATTTATTTTTTGATACGAGGACTCACGCTGTTGCCCCAGGCTAGAGTGCCATGGTGTCAGCCTAGCTCACAGCAACCTCTGACTCCTGGGCTCAAGTGATCCTTCTGCCTCAGCCTCCTGAGTAGCTGTGACCAGAGGCATCTGCCATAATGCCCCACTAATTTTTCTATTTTTAGTAAGGATGAGGTCCTGTTCTTGCTCAAGCTGCTAGGATTACAGGTGTGAGCCACTGTACCCGGCCTGTCCTTGTGTATTTTAATATTTCTTAGTAGTAGTTTAGATTTTCAGCCTAAGTAATACATATAATTTTTGTGGGGAACAGGCCGTGAGGTGGCAGGGTCCCCCACAACCTGGGAAATGCTCAGGGAGTGACCCCCAACCACTTCTCCTCCTTTAACAACATTCTTTTCACCTGCCAGAAAAGTCATGTAGCCCATTGTTGTCAGCAGGCACACAGTCTTTCCTCTTTAAGGTGGATCTCTACTCTGTGTGGTAAGATTTATGCAGCCTTGTTAAGATACTGTATGAGTCAGGCTGTTTGCGTGGCTGGGTGCTGGCGGGGCCATCAGCTGCACCGGCCCCCCTTGATCCCGTCCCGTCCTTTCTCTCTTGTGTGTTTTGTGTCCTTCATGTCCCTCTTCTTCATTTCCCACCATTTCCATTCAGGCTATTTCTCCTCCCTTACACTGGGTTGTGAGAATTTTAATTTAGTAATAGAAATTCATAAAATGTACTTGACCTTTACTTACTAGAAACTGTATGTCATTAGGGATGGGGAGGGGTAGAGAATGTGAATGAGAACAAGGCCACTGGACATTGGAATAGAACCAGCACTTCCATCTGCCTGTCCACTAGCTCAGATGGCTTCAGTTGTCGCGTGACTCATATGGGAGCACGTTGCCACATGGAGGTTTAGTAATGTACTTTTCATACAATATGACCCATAAGTGAAGCCAGCTACTTTATCTGGTGCTTCAGCAAAGAAACAGAGGTTTACTACAGGGCCAGAACAAAAAACTAACTGGGCTGGAATCCTTGAGAAGTGACATGGCAAGTCCCTGGGGAGACATTTTCCTGAGGGTTTTCAAGAGGACTATGTTCTTCAAGAGCCCACATTTGCCCTGGATGGAGGTCAGTGACTTTCTGAAATGGTTCTATACTCTCCATGGCTCCTGCCTTGGCAACAGACAACCTACAAAAAGCACCTGCAGATTTGAGTCATGTTTCTCTGGTTTCTTCTACTGTCTGCCTGCCCCCCCACCCCCTTTTCCTAGCCAGACCCTTTGTGTGTGATAGTGACATCATGAGTCTCTGACCCCTTTGGCCCTCCCTGAACCCTCTTGGCTTCTACCTGCCTGAGTGGAGAACTCAGACACATGAATCAGTACTGCTGATGTCATAGATAACTCTTGCAAAGTTGTTTTCCTCTTAAAATTTTATTCAGGAGTCCAAAATAAGATTTTAAGGTTGAATTTTTTGTGTTAGTGGGATTATAATGGAGATGGATCAATGTTGACTCTGTTGTTTTTCGAACTCACATCCTATGTGCACCTCTAAGGGAGCCTCCTGGGAGCAAGCAGCATTGGTGGTGCTGCCTGAAGGGCTCAGGAGCACAGATGACATAGCAGTTGTGACAAAGGCTGTGTCAACATGTGGTTTCTCCTGCCTGCTATACTGGGGCAACTCAGGGCACTGTCAGAATCAGAGGAGATGAAGCTTTTATATAAAAATAGAAAGCTGTCTATACAATATCAGTCGAAAGATTATTCACCATGACTTCTACCACCCCAAGAAAATATGTCTTCTTTTCTGCTAAGGCCCAGATAAAATGCTTTCTGTCATTGCTATCCATAGGGGTAAATTAAAGCCATCCCAAAGTAGAGAGAGAGAACATTTTGGTCTAAGACAGAGAAATCAACATGGCAGATCAGCAGTTGGTGGGCTGCAGTGGTCAATCAGGGATGTTAGTTCATCTGCATTTGCTGAAGGGAGTTTGTTCCTCCAGTTACTTTTGCAGTATCCATTACGGAAGTGGCGGTGGGGTCCTGGGTTCAGGAGGACGTTGCTTTCCCCAGTGCTATAGGCGTCTGTGATAATGTAAGGATACAGAATCTGAATCAGGTGTATGTCTTCATTTTCTTTTCTTGATTGCTTTGAATTCATCAGGACTTTTTAGTAGAACGCTCTCTCTCTCCCTTCCTCCATGCTGGGTTAGTTATACCTCCTAGATCTGCCTGTATTTTTTCTCTCAAGGATCTCATCACATTTCCTAAAAAATTACCTATTCTGTGCACTTTTTGCAAGTTGGGACTGTGACATAACATAATGGTACCCAAAACAGTATCCAACACCTACTTGGTCCTCCCTTGTAGAATGAACGAGTGAAGAATGCTGTTACGATGCTGTGTTTCTCTCCTTTTCATCAAGTTTTAAATAAAATCAGGGCTGATTCTATAGGGTATGTGGCAGAATCACTCAGGCTCTCAACGAAAGCACTGTTCCTGGCATTCTGCTTACTGTTCCTGGCATGCAGGGACAGTTATTTAAAGAAACGTGGCATGAAAGGCTTTGTTAACTCTCTGAATCCAATTGTTAGAGAATATGAAATTTGGAAAGCTTTGAGACCACAAGATGAATGTAAATGCCTTTTCTTGTTATTTCTGTACTAAAACCCAGGAGAATGAAAGAGGCTGGGACCAGATCTCTTTGACCTGGCGTGTACAATGGCAGGTACCATAACTCTAGTCAGTATGAGAGGGTTGGTATCATAAGTCATTTAGTCTGAGGACAATAAAGAAAATTTGAAAGCCAGGAGAAGCAGGTACTGTTAGAAAAGCATCAACAAACAGGGTATAGACCACACAACTCTAAGGGTACTAATATTTTCTGTGTCCTATAAACTGAATAGGGATAGTTCCAAGATTAGTATGGATATTTTGAGTTTGTATAGTTTAAAGTTATATTGTTATTTTTCCCAAGTTGTCAGATTATCATTTTAAACAAAGTTGTATCATTAGTTTGCTCTAATTTGGTTGTTTGTTTGTTGCCTCCCACCCCACCCCACCCCGCCCCCCACCTCCACCTCCCCAATTGCAAAATGTTGCCATGAGCATCCATTTGTGTACAAAGTTTCCTTTCTCTTTTAGGACTAATCAGTACTGCTTAGAGGAAGAGAAACAGTTTTATGGCCTGGATACCAATTGCCAGAGTATTTTTCCAAGGGCTGTAGTGAATACATCGAGGGAATATTTTAGCTCCTTTTTTAAAGCTGTGTTTGGCTCATTGACATTTACCACTTTGTGATCATCTGTTCTTATTATAAATCTGCAACTGGGAACTCCAAATCACTCCCTCTCTATATCTTGCTGTGCAACCCAGAGAAAGCTGGGCTCCCATGAGATTTGACCACATTCAAAGAAACAGACCACAATCAAAATCAATTAGAAAAATTAATTCTGATCTTTATTGTGTCTCTTGAAGAACATCAAGTGTTCCTCAGACCACCTTCTCTCCTTTTCAGTTCTGTCACGCACTGCAGGTGCTTGACACCTTTCTTTCTCTTCACGTTGTTAATCTCACTTCTATTTGGCTTTTCCACTTCCTCTCTGCCGAAAGCTACTGTCCAGCTCATACATCCAGCCGTCTTCCCCAAAGCCCAAACAGCCTACATATGACCCTTCTTACTGCACAGAAGCTCTCCTGGGAAACAGAGTCTACGTGTCCTCTGGGGGATTGCCTCACATGCAGACTCAGACTTCACACAATGGGAGAATACCCCTGTAGCTAACCTGGCAGGTAAGAACGGACCCTCCTTAGAAGCAAGAGGCCTTGGGAAGACCATGTGCTGTCATAGATCAATTTTGTCTCTGCCACAGATAATCACAACAGCAATGGTAATAACAGCCACACTTACATGTTTATTCCAGGCCAGGCACTGTTCTAAGCACTTTGCATGTATTGTCCCTGAATCTTTACACAATCTTATGAATTAGCTTACATTATCAGCTACGTGCTTTACATGAAGAAACTGAACTAGAAAGTGTTATAAGTAACTTTCTCGATGTCACAGAGTAAGTAACAGAGCTGGGATGTGAACTAGGCAGTCTTACTCTAAAGTCTGGGTCCTGAACAACTATATTTCACTGCTTCAGTTTGTGTATCTACACACAGAGACATATATATGTTACATCTGCTATATAGGCATATGTGTGTATGTAAAACACTTTCCGGATTTCCTTCATTTTATCAAACTATAGAGCAAGAACTTGAAAACATAGTGGAGTGCCCATTTCTGATGCGTTATTTCTTTTAATTAAAAATTCCCTTTTAAGGTGACTGTGAGTTGTGTCAGTCTACCTGTTAGATCTTATTGATCTAGGCCACGACATTGCTTTTATTACTTCTCGTTATGAGAAAGGCCTATTTTGACAAAGTCAGTGGAAAGATGCAATTCATCTTAGAATCTGGAATATCCATCTAGTAGAAAATATTTGCTAGTAGACTGACAGGCGTGATGCTGCACCAGGGAAGAAAAGATTTGGTAATTGAAGTGGCTTTTTTTTTTTTTTTTTAATCAATTTCTCAAGGAAATGCACACATCCTGCTAGTGTTCTGGGGTTTTTAAAAAAATTATTATTATTTCTTCCCTTTTCTTTTTGGGGGGTTTGTTTTGAATGCATCAGCTTTTATCTTTGATAATTTTTCTTTTATATATGCTAATTAAGTGATCTGATTCAGTCTCTCCACCTCAGAGAGAGTGTAGGATGCAGTGGTTAGGCAAGAATCCCCTTCTCCTTTGGAAAAATTGCTTGCATGTTAGATACATGAACACATCTTTCTAGATGAAAAAAAGTGAGCATTTTTTAGTTTTGCTTGAGGAAGAAAATGTCTAGCAATTTAGGTCACTCTTCACGGTGAAAATTGACTTTAAAACCATCAATCAGTTTTTCAGTTTGAAATACTGCCTATAGTCTGCTCTTCAAAGAGGAGTGCCTAGTAAGCAAAGGCAACAGTCTTCCAGTTTTGGGGGGGGGGGGGTGGTGGTTTTTTGGTAGTGGAAAGAATGCTAACAGAGAAGGCCAGAGGCCTGAGGTTGAGGCCATTTTTGTTGATTTCGGGGCTTATTAACATATCTTCTCGGAATTTCACTGTCTTTGTCTGTAAAATGAAGGTTTATACTAAATAATTTCTACATCCTTCTTTATAAGGTACATTTCTAGGCTGGAAATTCTATGATGGTGTGATTCCAGAGTCCCTGGGCATCTGTACCAGAGCATCGGCAGCCACCTCCCTGCCTGGATCATCCTCTCTGCTTCCAATACTTATTTCCCAACTCCACTTGGTGAAAGTCCAAAATTGTCCAATTATAGAGTCTTTCATTAAGATTAGGAGCTAGAGGCAGTGCCAGTAGTTCATTGAGTAGGGTGCCGGCCACATACACCAAGGCTGGTGGGTTCAAACCCGGCCCAGGCCAGCTAAAACATCAAAGACAATTGCAACAACAAAATAAAACAGCCAAGCGTTGTGGCATGCACCTGTAGTCCCAGCTACTTGGGAGGCTGAGACAAGAGACTCACTTAAGGCCAAGAGTTTGAGGTTGCTGTGAGCTGTGACACCACGGCCCTCTACCCAGGGTGACAGCTTGAGACTCTGTCTCAAAAAAAAAAAAAAAAGATTAGGAACTGGTTAAAATAAAAATGTTCCTGAAAGGATCTTTGTTAGCCATTTGCCATAATTATTTAGTTCATTTAGCTAATACAATAAGGAGTAATTTAGCGTAGAGGGTATTCAAGATACTGAGTTGAGCTCCTGGTGGGTGTGGAGAGGGAGGATCCAGGGAAGGACTTAGGAGATGTAGATGTGTCTCTGCCCTTGAGGGACCCAGAGTGGCACATCTGCATACAGTGGATGAGTGCTGCATGAGTTTAAATGGAGGGGGGTTGCAAGCAGCAGCCGAGGTCAGGGAGAAAAGGCAATAGGCTTCCCGTTCTTTAGAGATCAGGCTTGAAAGTGACTTTGCAAGATGGTTGACTGAATAAGAGGCGTAGAGAATGAGCCTACGGCTTGGCAAGAGTCACAGCTAACAGGTAGGAATAGCCAAGGCAGGTTGGGAAGTGCAGTTCAATACGTAGAGAGAAGCCCTGGCACTGGGAAAGATGGACCAAGAAAATTAGACTCAATGCGGTAAACAAATGGGAGTGACCATTGGTTCTTTAACAAGGATGTGACATGCTTTGGGCGAATTTTAGAAACTTCCTGGGGCAGGGGTGGGAAGAATAGTTTCAGAGGAAAGAGCCCCGAGGCTTCTGAGTTTCAACCCTTACCCCTTGAATGTTATTCAGTGGGTGTTTTGAAAAATCTGATCTGATGGTTCTTCCAGGAAGAAATTTTGAGTATAAGTAATCTTGGCAGCCAAAATAACCATCTTGGGAAGAAAGAAGCAATGTCTGAGGGATCCAGAGTTAGGGGTGGGGCTCGGGTTGCCCACTTAGGCCTGGTCATCTGGGGTCAGCAATGTTAACATTATCACCTTTCCTCTTCCAATTTTTCTAGCCTTTAAAATTGAGTCATCTAAGTGTGAAAAGTCACAGGTGCTTCTGGGGGGTTATAGTTAGGTTTTCATAGTTTAAAAAAATATGAATGCTGTCACGTCTGCCTCATGTCTCATTCCTTCATCCTCTCACTGGACGAGGACATATTTAGCAAGTTTCACAATGGAATTATCAGAAAAGCTCTGGCTATCTATTGTTTCCTGAAAAATCACCCCTGATTTTCTTTTTAGGGGCTTAGCATAGCAGTCATTTCTGTACCTCCCAGATCTCTAATCTGAGCTGGTCCAAGTGGGAGGGCTCATGTCTGCCTGCGTGGGCATCTGCTCAGACACTTGGGCTGGACTCAAAGACACACATCCAAGGTGGCTCCCTCAGGTGGCCAGCAGCTGAGAGCTTGGGGTTAGAGGTGTCAGGAGGCCTGAGGTGAGGTGAGGGGGCCTGGTTCCTCTCCAGGTAGACCTCTCCATGGCTTCTTGGCTTCTGTGCAGCATGGTGGCTGAGTTCTAAAAGTGACACTACAGCCATGCCATATGCAAAAGAAGAGGAATTCAGCTCCAGTTCTAGGTGGGAGAAAGAACACAGAATTTGTCAACATGGATTAAAGCTATTGGAGCTTTCACTAATTGCAGATTTAAATGTTCATAGACCCACCTACCGCTAGAACAGGACCTGGGATAGGGCTAGAGAAGTCATGTGGGTGAGATAACAGGGAGAATGGGCCTCACCTGCAGCAGGTGGACCTCCCCTCCCAAGCCACCAGCATGGAACTTCTGGTCGGATGGAGAAGCAGAAGTCACCATCACCACTGCCCCACTAGTCTTATTTTTGGTCTGATCAGTCTCCTTAATTATTTTCCAAGGGCCTTCTAGCCAATAATATAACCCATGGCAGGTCAGAAATGGAAATGTGAGTTAGAGGTTGTCCTTCAGCTTTGAGACTGGTGTTAAGTGACAACACCAGCAAAGGAATCAGTGTTGGATTAGGGGCAGCTCAGGGCTGACCTTGATTAGAGATTCTTTCAAATTCTAATAAAGCAGATAATCTCTGGGGAGAACCTTCAGCTACATAGTTCCCTAAAAGCATGTCCCTGAAAACAGTGGTTTTCCCGCTCATAGGTTACTTAAAGGGCCACAAGAAGCATTCCAGCTCCCGGAGTGTGGGATGCCTGAGCTCTCAGCAGAGGCAGGAAATTGAGTCAAACAGATGTGACCTGAGCTGATGCCAGGAACTCCCTGGGTAGAGTTGTCTTGGAGAGTCACAGAAGTCAATCATCAAATAGCATTCCCTGTGATTTGAAAATCAAGAACTTTTTTCGTGTTTTTTGTTTTTTGGGTTAAAAAAGACTCCCTCAACCTTACTCCTAAAGAAACTTTATCAAGAGAATGTTGCCATGCTCTTGTTTTTTTTCAAATGGGTTCTGCATGACTTAAGTTACCCTTGGAAGCTCCTGGCTTGTCTTTCATTTCAAATGGGAGTGGGGAGAGAATGTTGTTTGCAGAGTCCTTAAGCCCTTTCCTATGATAGGAAGAGCATGCTTCACTGTTTGCTGATCTCCAAGGTTTCTGAGAGTTGGTTTTGAGTCATTTGGAAATAATTGAACAATTTTCGTATTAAATTTCAGACGCCTTTTACTTAAGAGCTTCAACATTAGGCAGCTGTTGTATAGAGCATGTTTTGCTTTTATGCATAAAGACTTAGACCATTCCTTCTATAAATAATACTATCTGATGTCCTAATGACATATACTGTTAGACAGGTATTTATTAAAACCATTTATGTCATGAAACCATGTGTTGGAAGCAGTCATGTCTGCCCTGTGAATCTTGGAACTAGACTTTCTCTTGGATACAGTGTCTGGGATTGTGGCATATGATATTTTAATTACGTAGAGGGTTTTTTCCTTTCTTTTGGCATTATAATTTTTAGGAAGGTTAAAGAATTGGAAATAGAGAACTGTCTAAGAAATGAATAAGCTGTTTTTATAAACAATATATGTTGGGGGGCTTAATTCAGCCACATAAAACCCTTTCCCCTCTTCCTTCTCCTCCTTTTCTCCTAAGATAAAGACACAAAGGATCTCCCCCCCCTCCCAGAAGTTCCTGCCAAAAGACCCTAGCCTGACAGGCAAGCTGTGGAATCCACCCACCCTCCACAGTCCCATATAGGAGTGGTCTCTAACTGCCCTCGGGGGCAGACGCCATCTTGGCTCTGTCCAGGTGAGTCCCTCGCCCCTTTCAGTAAACCTGGCCTGAGCATCTCCTCTGCAGCCTCTTCTCTGGGCTCCATCGTTTACACCTTTCAATATATAACTAATTGGTTTGTTTCCTCGTCCCCTGTTCCCTAGGTGCTCATACTTTGTAGAAATTGGAGAACGCTAGACTGAAAATATTGTTACCAGGGCTAGGCAGGAAAGAGCATACCCAGGCAGATAGATGAGAGTTAAGGAAAGACCTGTTTACAAAGGGTAGGCTGGTTAGAGGACCAGACAAAGGATGCTAGAAGCGCCCTGAGGAGCCCTGAGGCCTGAAGAGGACTGGGGAGGGAACTGAACTTGGATGAGGGAGGGGTCACTATGCAGGGGCTGTGCCTTTGGCAGAGGAGCACTCTCACCAGGAAGACAGCTGAAGTGTGAACTGTGCAGTGTCTCTTCTGTCTGACCACCTACTGAGGCCTTCCCCAGGCAAACCCCAACCAAAACCCTGAAAGAGGCAAGAAACCCATTGCTGCCCTCCATGAAATTCAAGCTTTTGGTGTATAGAACAGAGTGGAGAAGGGTGGAGAGTGGATTTGAGGGTCCAGTGGAAAATATCCATCACCATACATAAACTGAACCCTATAGTTTTGGTTCGTTGTTTTTTCACAAAGACAAACTTATCAAGTGGGCCTAGCTGCCTGTTGAATTTAACATAAGTTTCCCTCTAATAAGATAAGGGTGAAAATTCAGATTGCATAAAATTCCTCCTAAAATGTCATCAGCTGCAGAACAAAGGGAATTTGAGACGTTATATTGCTGGCTTTCTTTAGGCCATGGATAAGGGTGGAGACCTGGGGCTCCCAGAGGAAAGCTGAGGGATTTGGAAATAACTCTTCCTAAAGGGAAGCAATCTTGTTTCTGTACTAGGAAATAAACCCTTGGCAGAGCTCCCGGGCACCATGTGGGGAAGAAGTGGAAGCACAGTTAGATGGCAATACCCTTCTCTACCCGGTAGCATCGGGACAGAACCCCAGAGGGACGAAAACTTCTGTGATAATTGTGCTCGAAAGGGAGAGCACACACTGAGAAGTATTCAGCCTATAACTCAAAAATATATTTATCTGGTAGAATATGGCCATTTGTGGGGATCTAGAACAAAGAGGGTCCGGCCAACTGTCACTGTCAGCCAATATACAGAGACAGGAATAGGTCTACCAAACTTTGTCAGAAGGCCAGTGATTCTGGAGAACAGTGAGAGTAGTCTCTTCAAAACTGTTCAGCTCTTCCATTTTCATAACTATAGTTTTATACATACCGATTCACAGTAAAAATCACAATAACCCCTCTTTTAAATAATAATCACATAACTCAGTGACAATTTATTAAAACATTTCCAATTCAAAAGTTAATTTCCTAAATCAATCTTCCTACACACCACAGTAACTCTTATTTTAAATCATAATCAGCATCACTCAGTGATAGTCTTTTACAACATTTCCAATTTAAAAGTTAATTCTTCTAGCACCTGTAGTCCCAGCTACTTGGGAGACTAAGAGAATCGCTTAAGCCCAAGAGTTAGAGATTGCTGTGAGCTGTGACACCACGGCACTCCACCCAAGGCGACAGGTTGAGACTCTGTCTCAAAAAAATAATAATAATAATAATAAAAAGATAAAAAAGAAATAAAAGTTAATTCTTAAACTGTTCAACACGGGCATCTTTAGGGTAGGAGTTAAATTTACAAAACAGTAAGATGAGAGTCAGGAGGTGATCAGACCACCTGTGTCACATCTGTGCCAGCCTTACAGACTCCATCTTATTCTCACTACCTGTGCTTTCCTTCCCACTCTGGTTTATTTCTCCATTAAAAATGGGAATTTTCTATAGTCTGCATCCCCAATGGATGCCTGTAAGGGATGTAACATGATAGTGGCATGTTGAATTTTTTATGTACAATAAATCATAGCAATTTTAGGCCAAGTATGGTGGCTCATGCCTGTAATCCTAGTACTCTGGGAGGCCCTGATGGGGTGATCACTTGAGTTCAGTAGTTCGAGACCAGCCTTAGTGAGACCTCTTCTCTACAAGAGAAATTTGATAAGAATGGTGGAGGCACGCACCTGGACTCCCAGCTACTTGGGAGACTGAGGCAGGAGGATCATTGAGCTCAGGAATGTGAGGTTCCAGTGAACTAGGTTGATGCCAATGCATTATAGCTGAGGTGACAGAGTAAGACTCTGTCTCAAAAAAAGAAAAAAAAAAGGAATTTTTAAGGCTATAGCCTTTTATAAGAAGCCTAACTGCTTATACAGTGGCTTACAATGTGTAAAGTAGGTCTGTGGTGTTTCTCATTCTATCTGCCTCAATCCTTAAATACCAAAAGAACTTAGTAGATGGCAAGGTCATGGTGCCTGCTCAGAAGGAGCATTTTAAAGTACTTTAATTTTTTTTTGGCTTTGGAATGAAGCTGATTCCTTCTCTAAAAAATAAGGATGTATACTTCTCTTTAATACTGGGAATTCATCTACAGTGAAGACTGTGTTTAGAGAAAACAGATGTTCACATCAATAGGTTATGGTCCCTGAAAAAGGAATAATAAGCAGAATTAGCCATATAAAGATCCACAGGGGGTGGAAAGTTGCTTATGGTCATTTTATTTGAAAGTCACCTTAATTTGTCATTGGCCTCAAATTCAAATATTCATAAAAGCAACCTCCGGGCAGGGGAATAAATCAGTAGCATTTCATTGTACTTGTTTAATTCAACCATGAGAAAAATTAATGCTTTCATAAGTGGCTGGTTTTCTGGATGACATTTTGCTGCTGAATTATTCCTTTTATTTTGTGATGGAAAGAAAAGTTATGAAGTGTTTTTAATTAAAATTTTAATCTTTTCCACCTTCTTTAAAAACATGCGGTGACAGAATACTATTTTAATTGGAAGAAATATTTAGCTTAATTGAATAAAATATAACTGAGTAAAACCAGGAAGTAAAATAGTCAAGATCAGACATGTGAAGCAGCCTACAGGTTTCTTGTATAATATGTATTCATACAAGAAATTTGGACTGAGATCTGTAGCTTTTCAGAGTAGGCACTAAGGAATCCTGGTAATAAACCAATTGATTGGGCATTTGCTGTGAGCAAGGCTAGTTTGGGAAATATAAGATGTTGTTACTTTCAAGGAGTAATCAGATTACAGAGATGAAATCCATGAAAAGTGATAGATATACAAGAGTGAAATGAGTGTTCAATCGAAATAATGCCACAGAGCTATATATACATATCTTCCAGATAAATGGAATAAGTACTACATTCTTTGTTTAGAGAAAAAGAGAGATAGTTGTGTTGGGGATTAGGGGGTTCCATTTCTTGAACCCACTTGAGCTGGTTCAGTGACTTAGCTGGCTGAGCTAGAAAGTTCAACTAAGGGACAGCAGTAATTGAAAGTAAAAATGAGTGGAAACAGAGAATAAAACTGGAGCAGCACAGGCACCGTGAATGGAGAGCAGAGTAACTTGCACAAGTCTCAGGGTAATAAAGAGAAACTTTATTTAGGAAGAACAAAGAGACAGTTTAGAGCATTTCCAAAGTGAGTTAGAAAGTGGGTCCCTCTCTGGAAGGAGAGGAGGTCAGAGAGACACAGGGGCCAAGCCTGTGCAGGGATACAAACCGCCTCCCTATTGGAAATGGGCTGCAAGGCTTTCATTGGTCTCTCTGTGCCCCTAGGCAGTATTGCCCTTTTCTATTGGTCATTGATTATCTCTTTCCATTGGTTATTGGTTACCTAGGTTACTTCATACCCACATTCTTATGGACCTTCCGGACTTCTCTGTTGGGCAGGCCAGGCTTTCCTCCCACTCCTCTTGAAGCCCCTTTTTTGTGTTCCTTCCCAGGAAGGTGTACAGCAACTTGGAGATAGAACTTAGGTTGGGTTTTTAAGGGTGGGTAGGACTTAGATAGATTTAGAGGACCTTCATTACAGGAGGAAAGCAAGAAACAATAAAGATTATAGGGACCTGAGATCTTCATGGCCATGTAATCTGGACTGTATATGAATACCACCAGTGACTCTCTCGCTGCCTTCACCGGTAACCTGTTCTATTTTTGCACAGCCATAGTCATCAGAAAGTTCTTTTGTTTAGTCTTCAGGTTAAATCTACATCTGTCCCCTGCCCCCTTGAACTTCCATTCTAGTTCTTCCCTTGTAGAGAAATGTAAACCTCTCTTCCATATGAGAACCCTTAAAGTATGCAAAGAGGACAATTTTGTGTCCCGTAAGTCTTCTTTTCTATCCTAGTCCTTGCAGCTTATCCTCATTTTTCATTGTTTCCAGATGCTTTGCTGTTTGGGTCACTTTTTCCTATGTACCTCAAGATTCTTCCTTCATCAACTTATCTTTTTCCTGCAAAGCATGGATTTGATCACACCTGTATTAGAAACCTTCAGCAGCTCTGCAGTGCTTGCAGAATAAAGGCAGGCTCCTTGTTTACCTGTGACATGGTTCCCCCTTGGGTTTCAAAAATGTTTGCACCATGCACCCCTCTCTCACCTTGTTAAAATGCCACCTGCACCAGAAGATGCAGCAGAACTGTGATGTGGTGTCTTTCCACCATGCCATCCATCTCCACTTTTTCCTGGGAGTGGAGAAGGTGTGGAGTTTTGTGGTTGTGCATTCCCCTCTCTCCTTTATTCCCCTTTGGTGAGAGAGCAAGGCCTGAGTCCTGTAGGCACTGCCTCTCGTTTTCCTGGCCACTGAGGTCACCCACCTCCCTCTGCTCTGGCCTCAGCTTAGGGATGAGTCTTACTCCTCACAGCTGCCAAGGATTTGGCTGAGACAGGGCCACAGTCATCCATCCTGTCTTGGGAGTGAGCCTGTAGGGGCCCTGAGGCCCTGTTGTCACACAAAGGCTACCCTGGCTAGGGTGTCTAATTGTCACCAGTCCTTGAAGCTAATGGAGTCTTTTGTAGCATCTAGACTGGCTGGGACAAATAGATTAATTTCCAGAAAGATAGAGACAGAGATCTGCAGAATCCATCCTTAACAGTAGATGGATGGAGTTTTACTCCCTCCTTTCTCTTTGCTGTTCTTGCTCAGTTTTACAATGATTTGAGCTGTTTCAGTCTAACTCAGCCACACTTCTTTCAGCATTCTGAAAGGAAAACCATACCCATAAATTCTAAGAAGAAGAGTAGATTGTAGCTTTGGGCTTTACTGAGAAAACTCAGAATGAATTCTGGTTTTTATTTTGTGTTATTTTAGAGCTGGTTGCACGGTTTCTCAGCAGAGCTCCTGTTCAATTCTAATGTTTCCCCAATTTAGTATTTCATTTGCTGTAAGCCCCATAACCTATTTTTATTCTCTGCACAGCATTTGTCATTTCCTGATATTTCTCATGTTTATTTGCTGATTTTTTGTGACCTGCATGGGAGTAGGAACAATGTCTTTGTACGCTGTCCCTAGCATCCCCACAAGGGAGACATGCAAGTGGAATGCAGTCATTCTTGGTGCAGAATGCATTCTTCTCCACACTTTGGAGTAGGGTGGCCTTGTTAGTCTTACTAGATTTTAGCAAAAAGAGATTTTCCCAGTATGAGTGCTTTCCGGAAGGCACCCTCCTGGTTATTTACTAATCCCTTGTGGTGGCTCCTGGTGTTCTACTGCTAGTGGTCCATCCCCACTGCTGGAATCTTCTAGAATGAAAAGCTAACCACAAGCTGCGTGTGGCTCAAAGGAGGAGGGCGCCAGCCCCATATGCTGGAGGTGGTAGGTTCAAACCCAGCCCTGGCCAAAAAAAAAAAAAAAAAAGAAAAGAAAAGAAAAGCGAACCACTGCCTTATACTTCCCTGGGGGGTTTACTCTCTGAGAATTTCTGTTATTTACATGTGCTCCAATGAGAGTGATCTGAGTATTTTACCCATGACAAGTATTTTGCTCCCCATCTTGTTCATTACTTCTGGACACCTGGAACAACTCCTTGAACAACTGGAGCACTGCCTCCTGTTCCTCAAGGGAACACAGCATTCAGATCCAGGAGCCGACCTGTAGACAGTTAGACATTTCTATCTTCTTTTTACCAAATGGACTATTTTCCTTTTGAAAGCTTGTCTGCCTTCCTTTTTCTTTTCTTCCTTGTTCCCTCCCTCCCTTCAGCAGGCATTTGTTGAGTACCTACTATGTGCCAAGCCCTGTGCTGAGTGCTGTGGATTCATGGCATATCAGACGAGCAGGATGCCTGCCCTCTTGTGAATCTGAGACTACCATGAAAATCCCGTCCTCACCACCCCCACCCCAGCCGCACACAATTGTGCATGCTTTCGGTGAAGGGTTAAGTTCCACTTTGACAAATATCGTGGTGTAGAGACTGAGTTGTGGAATCAGACAGACCTGGGCTGACCTTTCAGGTGCTGCATTTATTACTCAGGTTGGGTGACCTCAGGCAGGATGGGAAATTTGATTTCTTTCTTTCTTTTTTTTTTTAATTAATTTATTTATTTTATTTTTAATTTTTTTATTGTTAAATCATAGCTGTGTACATTAGTGTAATCACCTGTACCCATTCTAAGATGCACCATAGATGTGGCCCCACCTATCACCCTCCCCCCACCAAAACCTCCCCCCTCCCTTCCCCTTTCCTTGGCCCTTTCCCAATAGTCTTGTGCTATAGTTGGGTTATAGCCTTCATGTGAAAGCTATAATTTAGCTTCATAGTAGGGTTGAGTACATTGGATACTTTTTCTTCCATTCCTGAGATACTTTGCTAAGAAGAATATGTTCCAGCTCCATCCATGTAAAC
>CAUYPK010144240.1:0-11482 GCA_963574355.1 Loris lydekkerianus
ATCACACTGGTTAACATAGCCTTCCTGGCATTTTCTTAGTTATTGTGCTAAGACATTTACATTCCACATTTACTAAGTTTCACATATACCCTTGTAAGATGCACCGCAGGTGTAATCCCACCAATCCCCCTCCCTCTACCCCCCTCCCCCCTCCCTCCCCTCCCTTTCCCCCTTCCCCCTATTCTTAGGTTGTAATTTTGAATGAGATTTTTACATTCTTACTTGAATTCCATTTCTGAAATACGGGGTATATTTTGCACATTGGCACATCTCAGTTTGACTTGGTCACATTTTGTGTGCTCTTTAACCACATGTGGCTGGTGGCTACCATATTGGAAAGTGCCAGTCTAGGAATCTGACTAACTACAACTTCTTTGGAAGGTAGTAGGAAGTTTTTAAAACATATCCTTACCTCTCTTCCTCAGTGCTGCCCATGCAGGTGGCAGCCACCTCCTATTCGGTATCTTGGCCACCCCCAGACCCCTTGTGAAGCCCAAGAGCATGAGAAAGAGGACCAA
The DNA here is from genome assembly GCA_963574355.1 of Loris lydekkerianus. Taxonomy (NCBI): domain Eukaryota; kingdom Metazoa; phylum Chordata; class Mammalia; order Primates; family Lorisidae; genus Loris; species Loris lydekkerianus. Next base: position 519 of record CAUYPK010144240.1, read on the forward strand.
GAAGTTTACTGGGCCCCGTCAGACGATATGTCAGAATTAAGCGTAACGGGTGGAAAGCCAGAGGTATTGACAGCAGGGTTTGGGGAAGTGGTTATGAGAGCAACACAAAAACAAAGCTCACGCTACCCAGTGGTTTCTGCAAGTCCCTCGTCCACAGCATCAAGGATCCGGAAACTTTGCTGATGTGCAACAAATCTTATTGTATGGAGATAGCTCACAACTACTCTTCCAAGAACTCCTCTGCCTCTGGACAGAGCAGCCCAGCTGATGACCATCAGAGTCACCAATCCCAATGTCAGGCTGTGCAGTGAAGAAAATGGACAGACAGCTCATGTGCACATTTATTCCAATAAATAAAAAAAATATATCCTCACATTTATTTCCCCTTGTTACCTTCCTCTTTTTAATAAAAAGTAAAGGAAGAACAAAATTTAGCTAACGGAAGTTTCCTCTTAGGTACAAGAATAAATAAATGCCTTTTGTTTTCATGCACTATTTCATTTTTCTACCTGATGAATTAACAACATATAATGTGTGAAGAAGTCAGTTTTAAAACATCCACTCTTTTTTTCTGGTTAACTCGGGCAGACCCTGGAGCTATTTTTGTTTCTTGAATCTACGTGATTGTGCTTAATGCTAAACACCAAGGCTAACATTCCCCAAATTGGTGAGTAATTTTTTTAATTGAGACTTGAATGGTAAAGTAAACAGGAAAGAAAAAAAAGGCAAGAAATAGATTTCATTGTGCTATGGTGGTGAAAACCATGTTTTCCAATTTATTCTTTGTACAATAAAACCAATACAACAAATTTGATCTGAGATTCTATATAATCCCAGGACACAGCAATCCTTCTCTGTTGTATGGCAACTTTCTGCCATGCATAATTATTTTCTAAAAGGATATCAGGCCAGAGATGAAGCAGAGCATGGGGGAAAGAGTCCATGGTGACCCCAGGCAGATTTTTTTTTTACTACCAGGAATCAGTTGGATAGTTATTACCACCTGGTGCGGCTAATGAGTCTAGTCGGGGAAACCAAGCCGCAAAGCATTCCACAGCAGACTGCGCCGCAGTCCAGGGCGGGGGGAGTCTTTGGGGGTCTGCTGAGCATCTGAAAGTACATTTTAAGGTGTTTTGCCTAGTACAGAAATCAAACCGTTAGTTTTAAAAGAAACGTGTTGCTTAGAAAGCATTATCTGTTGTTGATCATTGGTAGTCCCACAAACTTAATATTTCACCATGTTTGTCACATAATTTAAAAAGCTTAAGTGTATCTTATGCATTAAAAATTTTACTGATAGTATTTTTGGAGGAAGTAGATCATCTCTTCCTAAAAATATTTCTACTACTAATTTGAATTGCTCCCATGCAGCCTAAATAAAGAGACAGCAGAGTATAGACATTCAGAGCTGAAAGTCTGATGTCCAGAGGGGCCTGGACTCCAATTTGAGCCCTACTATTTACCACCTTTTTGACCTGAAGCAAATTATTTTTCTATGTATAAGATCTCTTTCCTGAAAATAGGAATAATGAGAGTTATTTTAAGAATCAAATGAGAGAATGGTTGTGTGGTGCTGAGCAGAATGCCTGTCACTACAGTTTTGTTGTGTTTTCATTATTACAGACATCTCATGTATTCCAAGCTTTAACAGCATAAAGAATAGCAAATAAAAAGTCCAGGAACTAGCAAACCATCAAGCATCAACTATTATTTTACCCAGCTGCTATTCTGTAAAAAAGGAAATCATGGCTATCCCACAAGTTGGGAGAATTAGGGAAGAGAGGTCTGGAGTGATGAGAAGATCAAGTAGGAGGAAACGTGAAAGCAACATAGTTACCAAAAAGATGCTTTACCAATACATCCCACAAGACGTTAACTAATTCAACACACACTGAGTGCTAACTGTATGCAAGACACTGCGCTAGGTACTGGGGTTATAAAGATTAGACACACATATTTCCTGCCTTGAATAATCTCAAAGCAGAGTGTTGCTTTATTATGTATGTAGCACCTTGCCACGGAGTCCCTGACCTGCTTACCAGCCTTAGTGTCTTGATTATGAGCAGCTGTGCTTTTTCACGTTTGTACCTCAGTGCTTAGCACAGTGCCTGGCTCCTAATAGATACTCAATAAACTTTTCCAAAGTAAATTCCTTATCATGAAGGAGGGCATCAATCATTGTTGAATTTCCAACTATGCTATATAAGCTCCTTGAAGGCAAAGACACATGCTTGTAAATTTCCTGATGCCAGGGAAGGGGTGCTTTTGACATCAGTTATGCCAATATTAAAATACTGTAGGCTTGTTAAAGTGAGAGTTGCCATGCAATATTAAAATGCGGTTATTGCAGTCTCAATTTTCAATAGGTTTCTGTAGTCACAGGTGCATAAAATACACAAACATTGCACTGCATTGTTATTTCTAATTAAGGGAAATAAAGCAATGTGAAATGTGCTCTCTGAAAAGTAAATAGGCTATTTTTCTTGAAGTTTGGAAAATCTATTTGAAAGTCTATAAAGAAGCTTTTTGATAACTCATAAACACTGGAATGCATGATTTGTTTTCCATTTAGATTAACTTGCTCTCTTCTATTAAAATAGAAAATGTAAATGATTATGTTTAAATCAGGAAAAACTGATTACCCAACATGTGTATGTTTTCCAGCTCTCAGGTGCATGTAATATAATCCACAGAGAGCAATTTATACTGTTGTAGTGTATTTGATAAAATCATGTTTTGAGATCATGCTTTCTGATGTCCTGTGGAGTAGATTGTGCACCATTATAGTATTACTGAACTTTACTGGATTGTGAAAGTTTGCAGAGGCAGGCTTCGGGAGTTCCTACTTTATTAAAGCTGAACATAATCAGTAGTCTGAATCAAGCTCTAATCTACAGCCTGATCCAGCATGATGACTTTCTATTAATCTGATATAAGTTTTTATTTCTTTATTATGAGCTAAATGTGCAAACACAAAAGAATTAGCAAAGCCATTTTTGGCACGATTTAATTCTCAGGGCTCCCTCTGCTGGTAGTGAAAGATGACAAATTTACAGAGAGCTTAAAAATGTGGGTAATACCATTATTACCACAATTTTATCATTTATATTAGGGCTAAATTGTTGTTGAGCACTTATGTAGTAAAACCAATGTTTTGGTTTACAGCTAGCCAGTTTTCCCATTAAAGATTAAGTGATATTTTTGTGGTTGAATTAATTAGTCTTTTCATCACAGAAAATTGAGCCATTTTGTATTTAAAATAAATATTTGCCAGAATTATACAGAGTAATTTGTAATATCACTTATACAAATGATTACCAACAGCTTACATAAACAAAATGGAACACTTAATAGAGTGAAGATTTAGTAGCTACCCAAACTACTTCATTCTCCCCATGTACATATATTGTGATTCCTATGCAAAATAAATACATACCCCACAGACCATCTGATAAAAAAATACTTTCTCAGACATAATTCCCAACATACTTTCTCAGCATAATATATATATATTACATAAAAATTGGAGAAAATAGGGCAGTACCTGTGGCTCAAGGAGTAGGGCGCCAGCCCGATATATCGGAGGTGCCAGGTTCAAACCTGGCCACAGCCAAAAACTGCAAGAACAACAACAACAAAAATTGGAGAAAATATATTAAAAGTAGAATACTTCAAGAGTACCCATGTTATGAATGTTCTTCTAACTTTGAAAAGTGCTTTCACATTTATCATCATATTTTATCCTAACAACCCTTGAAACAGAACAGAGACTATTATCCCCATTTGACAAATACAGAAACAGAGGTCAGAGATGTTAAATGATTGGCCCAAATTTACACACTCATTGGAAAAGAGCATTGGACTCTTCCAACAAGGCTCAAAAGCCTCTGTCTCTTGAGAACTATTTAATAAAAAGGTATCTAGACAATTATTTAAATGCTCTAGTATTTTATTAATCATGTTGTCTTGGATTGCCTGTCTTTAATTTTACTTCACAAGCCTCTATTCAGACCAATCTCAATTAACTCAAATCTTCAGAGAGCTGTAGACAATTTTCAACTAAGTGTCCTGGCAACGAATGAGAAGAGAGAGAACATACGGGAGTACCAGCCAGGGACTGGGGGGGAGCTCTAACCAGGATCCTAAGAGACCTCTAGCTAGTGCTCAGCTAAAATTGTGCAAATGGAGGTGCTGCCCTCTCTTGAGACTTTTGTGATCCAAATAGTATCACTTTAGCATTATCTACCATGTTGGTGCTGAGAAGGTGGGCCTTATTCTCAAAATTCCCAGTTCCAAGATCATTTGGGAAGTGATGAGAGATTTGTGGTTGTATAGTACTATAACTGGGTTCTAATTGGATCAGTCTCGGGATAAAAACAAATGAATACCCCAGTTCCCAGGAATCACCCAGACCTGTAAGCAGAGAGTCTTTTGAAACCATATCACGAACTTAGGCTTTTTCCATGCATAAGTGAACAACCTTTTAGCAAAATTTAATGACAGTGTTGAGACCAAAGATTCTCGTCTAACTAACAATCCTCAGTGAAATAGGTTTGATGGTTTCAGTTCAGTGCATATCATGAAAGCATTCTGGCACAATTGATAGAATGTTCATGAGGAAGTAATATACAGATTCACCGATTAAATTACTTTTCACCCCAAGAGATATTTATAGGGGTGATCTATCAAGGTTACAGGGAAGAGCAATGACATGAAAGTAAGAATGCTCAAGCTAAGCCTGTATGCTGGAACATAAAGACACCTGCAATTTTATCTTTGTAAACTATTACAATTAAAAAATGTTTCAGTACAGAAATCAGTTCTAAAGATTTGTACTTGTTTTTCATATTGAATAAAAATGCAAAACTGCATCAACTTATTTTATTATAGAAGAGATACTACCTGTATCTTAAAATATGATATGTGAACTTACTATTTCTATCATAAAAAGTCAATTTTTTATTATAAAATAGATGCCACTTATATCTTAAAATAAATGCCAGAAATATGAAATTATTGTTTTTCAGCCATAAAATCTATTCAAATGCAAAAAATATAGGTTTTTTTTCTGGATAGATATTTTAGTAAACATTTTGCCTCTATAAAGCCTTTTAAGGTCAACTCAATTTCAACTACATTTCAATGTTGGTAACATAGATGGATGAAATTGTCTTGTTCTACTCCACAAATTCTATTTCAAAAACTTAATTGTAATGAAATCCAGTCCACCTGACCTTTAGACTTAACATTAAAAAGTTATATTATTTTCTTGGTTTTGTCAACAATTCAAAAAATAGACTTAGCAGTGTTTTCAAAAGTACAGTAACAGTTTATTTAACTATATCTCATATATATGATTACTTTATGTTTCAGTCTCCAACAACCAACGAACCAGAAGAAAAACAAAAGTCATCTAAGAAATAAAAGTAAGTCAGGTCGGCTGGGCACAGTGGCTCATGCCTATAATCCTAGCACTGTGGGAGGCAGAGGCAGGATGATCACTTGAACCCTTAAGTTGAGGTTGCAATGAGCTAGGCTGATACCATAGCACTTTAACCTGGAAAACACAGTGAGACTGTGTCTCAAAAAAAAAAGAAAGATCAAAGTTCATCCACTTTGTGTGAAATTTCTTTGATCTTTCACTTATAATTCTAATTACGCCTTTTTTTTTTTTTTTTTTTTTTTTTTGAGACAGAGTCTCACTATCTCACACTCAGTAGAGTGCTATGGGGTCACAGCTCACGGCAACCTTAAACTCTTGGGCTTAAGCGATTCTCTTGCCTCAGCCGCCCAAGTAGCTGGGACTACAGGCACCTGCCATAATGCTTGGCTATTTTTTGTTATTGTTGTTTTTGTTACAATTGTCATTGTTTAGCTGGCCCAGGCGAGGTTTGAGCCCGCCAGCCTTGGTGCACGTGGCTAACACCATAACCACTGGGCTACAGGTGCCGAGTCTCTATTTACTCTTATTTTTATACACATTTCAACAAACTTGGTTACCTGGGGAAAAAAGTATTACAAAAGTGATGCTACAGATGGGCATTCTGACATTAAAAATAGCATCTTGGCCGAGCACAGTGGCTCACATCTGTAATCCCAGGACCTTGGGAGGCTGAGAATGGAGGGTCACTTGAGCCCAGGAGTTCCAGGTTATACAGAGCCATGACGAGGTCATTGCACTCAGCCTGGGTGACAGACAGTAATGTCTATAAATAAATAAACATATGGGCAAGCATTTTGTGTATACCAGATGCAAATCAAATTATTGCTCAGGTCTGGAAAATGGGAGAAGTGTAGAATTATAAAGCACATACACAAAAATTCATCTCTTGTCTAGTCATAATATCAAAAAGCAAGATTGAAATGTACATTTTATAATCTCAATGCATAATAAGCAGAAGAGTCTGCATTGTGTTCTAACTCCACAAAAGAATATTTACTCAATCACATGGCTCAGACTCCTGACCGTCACATTAGGGAGGGGAGGACAGGTCTCTTCCTCCATGCCTGAGTGGAAACCTATCTTCAGAGGCCCAGAAAGGTCCCAGCAGGGAGAGAGAGGCCAGAGTTGGCAGCCAATATTTACTTATCCATAGAAGGCCACCTTCACAGGGTCTCCATGAAGGTCTCTTCTGCTCTTAGAGGGAGGGAAAAGGAAGCTGTGCTCCCCCTCTTGAGCAGCATCCAGCAGGGGGCACTGTTAAGGTAGACTCATGACACAAGAGCAGGAAATAGAGACTTGGAGGATGCAGACTGTAAGTAATTGTCCTCCCAAAATGATAAATCATGATCTAGACAGAAGGCCATATCAAATACATTCTGCCAATCAACTTTCCAATGCTGAATTGAAGTCCCATCTCTCTCCATAAATATAATCTTGATAAGATGAGTCCATAGTTCCTGTGTTAATTTTGGTTCTCTTCCACAATGTTGAGCCCCACAACAAAAGTGAGAATATTTTACAAAGACAGTATCCTAAAAGAAATTTCTAATTTTGGGTGGATGTCTTTGAGTGAATATTTGAAAATTCATGGAGATTATTTAGAGAATCTCAAAGTGATCATTAGAAACAGCATTCTCAATCTTTCAGTATGAGGATCCCTTTGATGAAAGTCCTTAAAGTGTTAGTGTCTGCTGATTAGGAAGCTAGATACTGATAAAAAGCCACTGTCAGTTTAATGATTAATTTCATTTTAAATTAACTGGCAATTAATTAATCACAACATCTCCATATATTTGGAAAGTAGCAGTATATGTGTGTACAGTATCTAAAATCACTTCTCAAACCATTTGCAGTAACTTTAACAACTCCCAGATACTAAGATCCATGGACTAGAAACTACATTAGAATAACTAAACTTTTTTTTTTAATTTATTTATTTTTATTGTTAAATCATAGCTGTGTACATTAGTGCAATCAAGGGGTACAATGTTCGGGTTTCATATACAATCTGAAATATTCTCATCAAACTGTTTAACGTAGCCTTCATGGCATTTTCTTAGTTACTGTATGTAGGGATTTGTATTCTGCATTTAGTAAGTTTCGCCTGTACCCATTCTAAGATGCACTGTAGATGTGGCCCCACCCATTACCCTCCCTCCACCAAAACCTCCCTCCTCCCAATAACTAAACTTGTGAAAATAATAAGTAATTGAAGAATCTGAACATTTTGAATGTGGACATGCGTTAGTTTGGCAGAAACCTGAAAACAGACTGAATAAGCTCTCCCCCACTCCTTTTTTAAGATCAAGTATACTTTGAATGTGAATAGAATAAAAAAAAAAAAAAAAAAAAAAAAACAGAAAAATGAATATTTGACTGGCATTGAAATAAAAGAGACTTTACATTCTGACACAGGAAGGATGTCATTAAAAACTAATCCTTACCCAAAAAAAGTTTAGTGTTTTTTTTCTTTTTCTCTTTTATTCTCAGGGGGAAAGGAAAAGCAGAATCATATAGGAGGTAACTTAGTAACAGAATTGCATGGTGGCTAAAAGCCCAGTTTTCAGAACTGAGTATGAAACCAGACTGTAGTCCTGCACATATGTGGGATCTCGACACATTTCTTTCCACATCATCTTCAAGCGGGAAATAGGAATAGAACTTCCTTCCCAAAATGGTGATAAGGACTGAATGAAGTGATTGTAAATTGGTTGGTGCCTAGTAAAAGCTCAAGAAATGGTGGCCATGATTTTTATTTGGAAGTTTTGGAGGTAAGTGGAAATTTTAGCAAGGTTTATGTTTACAGAACTAAATTTTTTAGCATACATAAAGAAAGGATAAATTGCAGGCAGATCTAAATGTTAGTTCTTCAAAATGCAAAGATAGTGCAGGCAGGTAGGTATCCTCATTCCACTTGAGTCAACTCCAGCAGATGAGAGAAGAAGACAGAATTTTTATCATTGTTTATTTTGTGCTAGGACTCTTTGCAGAAACCACAAGTCCCAGTGTCTGTACTCCTGGTAATAGAGATGCCACTTGTAGAAGAGTTAAATCAATTTCTAGTAATGTTGAGGGAAAATGCCTATGAATTTAACAAAATGTCTGTGACAAGTGGGGACTACAACAGACACACAGCATTTGGACCTTCTTATTGTTTTAGCAAAATCTATAAGCTTCATTCATGAGGAGAAGCTAGATTCCACATTTCCATAGGCATTACATAAATTCCACTGCTAGGTTTAGATATTATTTATTGTCAAAAAAGATCTTAGATGAATTTATATGCCAACATTGCATTGTACTTGGCCTTTTATAGAACATTAATTCCCTTCTACCTACCCTTTCAAAAGAACAGTTGAAAAAACACAAATCACAAATATGTTATGCCTTTAAGTTGGAAAATCAAATTTCTGCTTCTCATTCTTGTATAATTCTGAATATCATACGTTTCTTTTTCCTTGACAATAAATTGATATGAAGATCTCTTTCTCCATTTTTGTGGGGTTGGTGTGGGGGAGATGGAATTGCAAACTCAAAATTTCCTTTTTCTTGAAACTTATTTAAATACTCAGGAGCCAAACATTTAGCTTCACTTGAAATAAGGATTGTAATACCAAGAAAGTGTCTTTGGCTCTTTGGGGACTTTTTTGAAGTCTGCAAAAAATCGTACTGATAGCACCTGAAGGATCAGGAGGGGATAGTTCAATTACAGTAGGGAAGTGCTGCAAAGAAGATCTGCACATAATTCTCACAGTGCTCATTACCTCTGGCTTTCTGCCTTAGCAACTGCCATGTACTACATCAAGCGTGTAAATGTTCTATGCAGAATGCTTTTTTGTCACAGCCTTTAGCCCCCTGGGCCACAGACAGGGCTAAGAGAAAGTTAGCATAAGACATCCGGGACCCAGTTCCCTAACTTTTCAAAGTGTTGAGGTTTCAATCGTGAAACAAATGATGAATAAAATTGTCTAGATGTACTCTTGTAATAACAATTATTTGGTTAAATCTTACAACAATCCTATAAGGGATATTAGTACTGTCTTCATCTGGGCTTGTTTGATTAGTTGTTTTCCAATATAAAGATTAAGAATTCATCCTGAGTCACCTATTAATTTGGCCCAAATGTGCTAATCTCTCCAATCTGTTATGTTCTCCTGAAGTCATGTAAGGTCTGGGCTGGGTTAGATCAAATTCTGAGTTTTCTGTTTGGTCTCTATTCATAAACCTATTCATCCATTCCACAAGTGTTTACTGAACTCCTAGTGAGGTTCAGGCATTAAGTACACACAGGTATGTACTTCCTGCCCTGTGTAGGTTCACATCAGATGGACGAGACAAACAATAAACAGATAAATATGAAACTATAAATTACAACACTTGCTGTGAAGGGGAATACTGATGGTCTAATAGAGTGGGCCTCTGTGTGGTGACATTTAAGCGACACTGCAAAATCAGAAGTATCTAGAGCTTTCCAAGAAGGGAGATCAGTCCAAAGTGCTCAGGGATTCCTGGGTGTTCCTGGGACCCACAGAAAACCCCTGTGACTGAGGCAGCACCATTAAGGGGCAATGTAGCTGCAATTGTGGTAGAGGGACTAAGGCCAGTTCATGCAGGGCCTTGAGGACCTCATTAATGTGGGTTTTCTCAAGCGCAATGAGAAGACTTTGGAAGGTTTTAAGCAGGAGCATGACATGTCTTTAAAAAGCCTCTCTCTAACCACTACATACTAAATGGACTGCAGGTTGGTAATGTTGGAACTGGGAAGACGCATAAGGAGGTGTTTGCAATCGGCCATGCTAACGAAGTAATTCTCTTCATTTTGACTTCAAGAAAAGCTACAAATGTAAATGGAAGGAAAGGCCAAGACATGGAAGCCCTGTGCTACTAACCAAATTTGTGTGGTATTTATAAGCTATAAGCCTACTACTTACTTTTTCTGAGCATCACAGTTTCCCTAGAGAAACTCGCCAACCTTGAAAAGTTATAGTGAGGATCATACAATAAAATTAATAAATGTGGAGCATCTAACACCATGACTGATACACAGTAGGTGCTAAATAATTGATATTGCTATTATCATTTTCCATAAACTAGAAATTTCTGGGAGTTTACCTAACAAAGGATGTGAAAGATCTCTATAAAGAGAAATATGAAACTCTAAGAAAAGAAATAGCTGAAGGTGTTAGCAAATGGAAAAACATATCATGCTCATGGCTAGAAAGAATCAACATTGTTAAAATGTCCATACTACCCAAAGCAATTATAATTGTAACGCAATCCCTATTAAAGCACCACTGTCATACTTCAAAGACCTCAAAATAATAACACTTTATTTTATAAGGAATCAGAAAAAACCTCAGATAGCCAAGACATGACTCAGAAATAAAAACAAATCAGGAGGAATCACACTACCAGACTTCAGACTATACTATAAATAGACAATGATCAAAACAGCATGGTACTGGCACAAAAACAGAGAAGTAGATGTATGGAACAGAATAGAGAACCAAGAGATGAATTC
>CAUYPK010144244.1:0-57249 GCA_963574355.1 Loris lydekkerianus
TCCCTCCTCAGAAGCAGCATAACAAAATCCAAACTTGGCAAAGAGCCACAGTATACAAAATAATGATAAGAGGCAAAGAGCCGCATTCATTTTGGCCGGGAGCCGCATGCGGCTCGAGAGCCACGTGTTCGCCACCCCTGCACTAGAGGGAAGGTGGAATAAAGGCCGATACAGCCATCCACAGTTATCTGCCACAAGCATCAAAAACAAGGTGCATAAAAAAGTCAAAACAAAGACTTTAAAAAATATGACAGGCAGCACTGCCCTGCATTAGTATGGCTCTTTCCCTTTGCTTGTGTTTTATGCTCTCAACTCGACTGTAAGGCTTTGGAAGATAGGGATTGCAATTTACAATCCTTAGTACTTTCCATAGCAACCCTTGTATATTGTAGCAGCTGAATGAATATTTGGTATTTGCTTTTCAACATGTCCAAAAAGATGTGTAATTATCTTTGAGCCAGTATAAAGACATATGAAAGAAGAAAATTAGGTCAAAACTTGTTTTAAGCTAGGCATAGTGGCTCACGCCTGTAATGCTAGCACTTGGGAAGCTGAGGATTACTTGAGACCCAGGAGATCGGGACCAGCCAAGGCAATATACCAAGAACTTGTTTCTCCATAACATTTTATTTATTTATTTATTTATTTATTTATTTATTTAAGACAGGGTCTCATTATGTTGCCCTTGGTAGAGTGCTGTGGCATCATAGCTCACAGCAACCTCAAACTCTTGTACTTAAGCTATTCTCTTGCCTCAGCCTTCCAAGTAGCTGGGACTACAGGAACCCACCACATTGCATGCCTATTTTTGTTGTTGTTGTTGCAGTTGTCATTGTTGTTTAGCAGGTCCAAGCCAGGCTCAAAACCGCCAGCCTAGGTGTATGTGGCTGGCGCCCTATCCACTGAGCTATGGGTGCCACCCTATTTATTTATTTTTGAGACAAAGTCTCACTTTGTTGCACTTAGTAGAGTGCCTTGGCATCATAGCTCATAGTAACCTCAAACTCTTGGGTTTAAGCAATCCTCTTTCCTCAGCCTCCTGAGTAGCTGGGACTATAGGCGCCTACCACAACGTCCAGCTAGTTGTTTAGAAGCAGAGTTTCGCTCTTGCTCAGGCTGGTCTTGAACTAGTGAGCTCAAGTGAGCCACCCACCTCGGCCTCCCAGAGTGCTGGGATTACGGGCATAAGCCACTGTGCTTGGCTTTACCTAACATTTTTTAAAATTAGCCAGGCATGGTGGTATATGCCCTTAGTCCTAACTACTTAGGAGGCTGAGGCAGGAGGATCATTTTAGCCCAGGAGTTTGAGGTTGCTGTGAGCTGATAACACTACTCACTCTAGCCCAGGCAACAGAGTGAGACTGTGTCTCAAAACACACACCTGTTTTAGTAGTTAGTAATTTGTCATAGTACAAAGCTTAGGCCCACAGTTTAAAGATGCTGACCAACTCAAGGTAGAGGATATAAGGGCTGAAAGGGCACTAGCAGAATCAGTGTAGAAGACAGAATGTTCTAAACTTGCTAAAAGAAGAACAGCCTTGCTAAAAAGAAACTACTTGGCTTATTCAGAGACTAGGGTTAATTCTCATGTGGTCCAGGCAGGTGTGAAAGAAGAAAAGGCAATAAAGATTAGTGTAGAATCATTGTAAGGAAGAAAGTGTCAGCATGGCATCCCTGCTTCCTTTCTCTCCTTAGGTATAAATTATGGCCACATGGCCATTCAGTTCATAGGGAAAGGACTAGAGATTTATTTATTTTAGATCATTCTGAAGGGTTTGCTTTGGGAGTCTGAAATATTTAGTTATGCCTTTGCTCAGGGCATCATTTTATTAATAGGAACACTCATGGTAATTGCAAGCTTTTAAATTTATGGTGGGGAGATAGTGAGTTTGTAGAAGAAATAAAAACTATACATTCTTGATTCTTTTGTAACACAGGGAAAATCACTTATCCTTGGGCTAGCAATTCAATCACTCGGGGCAAAACTAACTAACCTTCATAGGAATTAACCTATTGAAGTTAACAAAAGTAGGGATGATTTTCATTCTAAGGGGAGATTCCCAGAGCTGATGCCATTCACTGAGACTACATGGATTCCAATAATTTGATATCATTGAATGTTTAGCATAAGAAGATAAAATGTTTGGGCGGTGCCTGTGGCTCAGTGGGTATGGCGTTGGCCCCATATACCAAGGATGGCATGTTTGAACCTGGCCCCAGCCAAACTACAACAAAACAATAGCTGGGTGTTCTGGCAGGCATCTGTAGTCCCAGCTACTTGGGAGGCTGAGGCAGGAGAATCGCCTAAGCCTAGGAGTTGGAGGTTGCTGTGAGCTGTGAAAAAATGAGACTCTGTCTCTAAAGAAAAAAAGATAAAATATTTTTTATCCATGTTTTTGGTTTAGTTGTGGGTAAATTCTTCTGATTGTCATTAAATTGTTAGAATGACTTTTATTTAATTAATAAATGAAATGATTTATATAAGGCACTGAGTGTAGTGCCAGGCCCCTAGTATATGCTCAATAAATAGCAAATATATTTAACAAATAATTGTATCTCCTATGTACAGAAAATATAGTAATTGTTTTGTTTCCCCACTATCAGCACATAGTCATGAGGTTTTGCTGCACAAACTGATGCTCTGAAAGTCATTTCCTCACACTAGAGCATCTAACACGTGGAGACAGTAAACCACTAGACTGCTCACAGATACTTCTCTGCTACCTGGCTTCTAGCTCACTGTTCAAACTCTACAATAAGAATAATTTTTATATTTCTATCACAGAATAAGAGTTGTAAACTGCTAATCATTTTAGAGAAATATTAAGTTGATATACCAAACATATCATTTTAGGAATATACCAATTGCATAACCCAATGTACACACAAATTCTCTTCCCACTATTTGCCTACATTAGTGAGTTTTTTTTTTTTTTTTGAGACAGAGTGTCACTTTGTCACCCTGCATAGAGTGCTGTGGCATCATAGCTCACAGCAACCTCAAACTTTTGGGCTCAAGAGATCCTCTTGCCTCAGCCTCCTGAGTAGCTGGGACTATAGGCACCTGATACTACACCCAGCTAGTTTTTCTATTTTTAGTAGAGATAGGGTCTGACTCTTGCCAAGGCTGGTCTTGAATTCCTGAGCTCAAGCTCAAGAGATCCACCTGCCTCAGTCTCCCATAGTACCAGATTACAGGCTTGAGCCACATGGCCCAGCCTCATCAGTGAGATTTTGATGTTCAAACTGATATTCCCACTGTTGGCCCCTGGAGGAGGCAGCCAGGGAGGTAGAAGTGACAGCATGAAGGAAAAGAGAAGGTGTCAGGGAGCCTGGGTGCTTGGAGAACCTTCCCTTTAAGGCCCATGCATTGCTAGGGTTCGCCTTGTGAACCAAGGAGCCCGTAGTTCACAGGTAACCTTCCTGCCTTATTCAGCCTTTATAGTCCTTCAGGAAAGCATTTAGGCCTTCCTGAAAACTGACTTAAAATGTGTGCACCTTGGCAGAGATTGGATTAATGAAGCTGTGCAGGAATGAGACTCAGAGTGGATGCCTAGATTGGGGAACAATGGAAAAGGGAGAAAAAGTGGGGCAAGACGGAGGAACCCTGGGAGGTCGGTGGGGAGGCCCATCCGTAGCTGCTTTGCCTGCTCCCTCATTTCCCCCAAGAGCCAGCCTACGTCCACACTTCTCCAGGCAACAATCTTCAAATGAGGCACAGGATGCCAGTCTCTGGGGGGCCCCAGGAGGCTCTGTAAGCATATACGTGGGGAAGTGAGGCAGCATTTCCTCCTTATCTCACAGACCAGGCCCACTTGGGCCAGAGGAGTCCCTTCTCCAGAGGCTAAGAGACCAGATAAAACTCCACTGTAGGCGCAGCCTCTAATCCAAGAGCCTTGGGAGACTGAGGTAGGAGGATTGCTTGAGACCAGAAGTTTGAGACCAGCTGGAGCAAGACAGAGACCCTGTCTCTACAAAAAATAAAAAAATAATTAGCCAGGCATGATGGAGCATGTCTGTAGTCCCAGCTACTCGGGAGGTGAAGGCAGGAGGATTGCTTGCGCCGAGGAGTCTGAGGTTGCTGTGAGCTGTCATGACCTTACTGCATTGTAGCTCAGGTGACAGAGCAAGAACCTGTCTCAAACAACGACGACTGAGCAGCAAGTTGAGAGGAATCCCTAGTGCTGGACCGAGTGGGGCCGGACATGAACAGCACTTTCTGCAGAGCCTCAGGCCCCTGGGCAGCCCTCTTTCATGCCTACCTCTGACGCCAACCCAATCTAAAGCTGGTGTCCCTGGGAGCTGTCAGTTGGGCAAGGAGAACATCTGTGAAATGGCACGCTCCAGTGGGGGCTACTGACAGCAGGGTGGCTTGGCTTTTCAGATTTTAGGATAATCCTTCTCTTCCCTCACTGTCTAGACGTGGCTAGGTGCACAAAGGGTTAACAGGCCTTGAAGGACTCAGCTGCCAAGTACACTTAATGCTCAGTCCAGCACTCCTGGCTTGTATTCTTAGGCTGCTGGAGTGGCTTGTTCATGGCATCTGGTTCCCTGGCAACAGCTTTCATTGGCTCAATCAAAGCCTTTTCTTCTTAAGAAAGCTCCTACTGAGACGCCCACCACCACTACGAATCATCGTAAGTCAGTGTTTAGGATGCAGCTGGTATGAAAAACGGCATTTGTAGATGTGAGAAGAGAAAGCGATGACCAGGTTAAGTACACCTGTCCTGTGGTGAACCTTGTTTTCTATGGCACCACGTTGGCACTTATCTGCTTTGCCATTGGGTCAGAGAGAAAGCCTGGGCCAGAAATTTTCACAGAGCTGGAGTTCTTTGTTCGGCAGAAATCCACGAGCCTCTGTGATTCATGACTAGCTGTTTACTGGTCTGATCTGTGATATAACTGCAGGCTCTGTGCCCTGACAAGGGGCGTTGCTGAGCTGAGGGAGTTCAGACAACGAAATCCATATTGTGGAAGGCTTGTCCCCAGCCAGCAACAGGCTGTGGAAAGAAGTCTGCCTCCGTTCGAACCTGCAGAGTCTGGCAGCTGCTTCACCCTTCCCCAGGAAGCCTCTGCAGCTCCAGATTTGCTAAGTAAAAAACAGTCAAAAGTAGCTCTTCATGCAGCATTTGGAAAAAGAAGAAAAGTTGACTAAATTCTCTAACTAACTAATAAACATGTGAATTCTTATGGGAGATTCTTCAATCTTACTGAGCATAGCTTTGAATAATCTTGTTTTGTATAGGGAATAAATAAAATGAAAAGCCACAAAGAAGAATTGAGGAAGAGGCAAGCTGTTCTCGCTTCTGGTTCACTTGTGTCAATCCATTTAATTCATTTTGTCTTCTTTTAAAACCAAATTTTATCTCATGAACTTATACTCACTGAAATCCAAGCACATAGCATATTCAGGAAATGAAAGTGTTCTAAATCCACGGTAATATTTATGAACAACGTTGGCTTTTGACCTGGCCATCCACTCTAGCCTTTGTGCTGCTCTAACCTTCCGGTTCCTCAAGAGAAAACAGTCATCTGACTCATGATGGCCAGCTGGAACAAGAGAGTTGACAATTCAGAGACAGGGTTTGTTTGGGAGTGAAAAGTGAGGGGTGGAAGAGAGCAAAGGTCCTTTCCTCCTGGGTGTGGATGAATGGCTCCCTGTGTCTGATCCACTTGCCTGTCTGCAGCTTAGCAGGCTAAGGGCTCTTGGGGGTGCTACATCATATGTTGTTAAAATATGTAAGGGAGCTACCTCATGA
The DNA here is from genome assembly GCA_963574355.1 of Loris lydekkerianus. Taxonomy (NCBI): domain Eukaryota; kingdom Metazoa; phylum Chordata; class Mammalia; order Primates; family Lorisidae; genus Loris; species Loris lydekkerianus. Next base: position 5,760 of record CAUYPK010144244.1, read on the forward strand.
TTGCATTATTGTACACAGCTATGATTTAAAAAAAAAAAAAAAAAGAATACGTAAGGGAGGGCACCTAACGTATTTGGTGTTTGAGAACTATTTGGGAACCACGCTAGTCTGTTCCTTATTAGATGTGTAATGGGCAAGGCAGAGTCTCACTAAATTGTAATGGGCAAGTTCTTAATCTCTCAGTTTCCTCATCTGGAAAATGGGGATAATAGCACATTTTATTTAGGGATGTTTTGAGGACTAGGAGAAACGAAGGATCTGGGCTCTACCTTCATAGATTCTGAAAAAATTGTTCTGGAATAGGGTCCTGGCACTGATAACTTTTAGAAACTCCCCAGGTGATAGTAGTGCTCACCCAGCCTTTAGAACCACAGACACTGCACATGGAAGGCTGAGGAATTCCTCAGATATTATGGATTCTTGGGGATGGAGATGAGAAGGAGATAGTATTTACAGAAACAAATTTCCTTTACTTCTTTCTCAGATGCAAGAGTTATGTAGGTTGGAATGGAGGTGTCGCCCACTGCAGTGGAAATAGTCTCTTTTCCCAGATAGGTCTAATAGATTTTTCATTAAAAAAGAAAAAAGTGGGTGGCGCCTGTGGCTCAAAGGAGTAGGCTGCTGGCCCCACATGCCAGAGGTGGCGGGTTCAAACCCAGCCCCGGCCAAAAAGTGCAAAAAAGTCCAAAAAGTGCAAAAAGAAAAAGAAAAAAGAAAAAAGTGGGGACAGTGTCTGTGGCTCAGTGAGTAGGGCACTGGCCCCATATTCCGAGGGTAGTGGGTTAGAACACGGCCCTGGTCAAACTGCAACAACAACAACAACATAGCTGGGCATTGTGGCGGGTGCCTGTAGTCCCAGGAGGCTGAGGCAAGAGAATCGCCTAAGCCCAAGAGCTGGAGATCGCTGTGAGCTGTGATGCCACAGCACTCTACCGAGGGTGACAAAGTGAAACTCTGTCTCTAAGAAAAAAGAAAAAAAAAAAAAGTATCAAACACCTATATAAATGTTTTGGTGAGTGATTAAATAGTCTAAGAGAGATAAATAGATAAATAGCATAATCCTTGGCCTCCTGATGTTCACAGGCTAGCAAGGGAAATAAGACATGCTATATTGAACTTACATGATACTGGGTTTGACATAATTAAATAGTTAATATGCCAAGCTGTTTTTTCCTGGGGGAAGTATAATAGTGTGACATAGGAAGTTTCAAGACACTATGAATGGGGGACTTATTTTCAGCTTGGACTCTAAGGAGATGATTCTTACTCTTTCCTACAAAGGATGACACAAAATCAAGAGCATAAAGGCAGAGGACCCCGAGAGCACTAAACTTTATATCACACAGTCATTTTCATTAGTTAGTGAAACAGACAGCAAACACTTTTAGGGTATATTTTTTAAGGAAGAAAATCTCTTGAATACATCAATTGAAAGATGAGTGATACTTAATGCTGTAAAGAAGTCAATGTGTAAACAAAGAAGTTTCTATGTTTGGAAACAAGGTGGGATAGGCCAAAGCACTTTGGGACACTGGGTCTTAAAATTCCAGAACCTGCAAGAAAATTCCAAGTTGATCCCCAAACTGTTCTTTGGGCCACGCTGCTGTGAGTTTTTACCAATTCTTTGGAGTGGGGGAGGAGACTGGTATTAGAACCTCTCGAATGTTCTTGGAAGTTAAATTCTGTACAAGAATATGACATAGAGGACAGCAATAGGTTTCCTGTTATATTATGTCCCAAATCCAATTGGTTGTTAGTGGCTGTTTAGAACACTTGATTGGGAATAATTCTAGAGTCTTGGCCTAGTAAAAAAGAGTTGCATGGATGATAATAGCGAAGTTTTCCATAGGTAAGGGAGGGAGAGTGAGCTGTGGTCTTTATGCTAGTCTATGCCAACTTGATGTTGTAAGCTGTATAGAATTCTCATTACAGGATGAGAATTTAATCATTCTTAGAACTCTTTTTGGCCTTAATCTAAAGTCAAAAGTTAAAGAACTATTCCATTTATTACATTAATCCTAGTTCATCTATTCCAAGATGACATATATTTTAAGTATACTACTAATTTATTAATAGATTTTCTCAGAAAAACACTATAATAAATATGAACCCTAAAAATAATACTTATTCATATATTCTTATTCAGCACTTCATTCAGTGTTTGAGAATAAACCTCTTTCAGATTTAGTCTTTGGATTCTTCTGAATCTTTGTGGCCGTTGGCATTGTGTATGGCATCCGTGATGGGGATTCTCCGTTTTTCATCCCCTGGACTAGTGATCTGACCTCCTTAGCAAATGTAGGCCAAGCAGTCTAATTTTTAGCCATTGTGGAATACCAGGGTTTCATTTGTATTTCCTGTTTGGTTAACTCTTAGTTTTGTTTTTCCCTTAATTAGATTATTCCTTTCTAGAAGGCAAACGGCTTCTTTGAAAGTCACTCAGAAGCTCCAAAAAGATATTTGGCACCCGAGGGTGACTTTGTAATGAATGACTTGATCATACCAAACTCCCTTAACTTTGAAACTTCTGCTATTTCTCCTGGGATATTATCTGCCAGTTTTTATTGTATATGATTACCATGCCCATCCTCTTCCTGTGTCCTTGGAAGTGCTTGGCTGCTATTTTGCTGGAAGACTTGAAAGTGTAGCATGCCTTCAGCAATAAATATTTGCTTCACTTATTGTAAATATGCCTCGCTAAGTTCTCCCATGGGCAGACAAGAACAAGGCTTTCTCAACTTACTCTCCTGCCAGCAGGTGGCAAATGTCTTTTGACATAAATTATAAGCTGCATTCCAATTTTAGAAATGTAAAAAATATGAACAAATAGAAGATTCTGAGGATAAAGGAAATAAAGCAGATATCTAAATAAGCCAAACCCTGAGTATTCAGGTAAAAATTTCAGTGCTCAGAGTAAGCCAATGAGGTAAGTGCTCCTACCTCAGTCCCCTTATGCTCGGTGCCTGTAGCACAGTGGTTACGGCCACATACACCAAGGCTGGTGAGTTCGAACCCGGCTAAACAACGATGACAACTGCAGCAAAAAAAATAGCTGGGTGTTGTGGTGGGCGCCTGTAGTCCCAGCTACTTGGGAGGCTGAGGTGAGAGAACTGCTTAAGCCCAAGAGTTTGGGGTTGCTGTGAGCTGTGACACCATGGCACTCTACTGAGTGTGACATAGTGAGACCCTGTCACCCCCCCAAAAAAAGACAAAAAAGAGTGGTTTTAAAGAGCTTCACTGTACATGGGTGTGCTGCCTCTAACTTACACACAACACAAAGTAGAAAGGAATACAAGACAGAACGTGTTAGGTTGTGTAAGAGAGGGATGCAAAAATTGCTCTTCCTAGAGCCTTCTTCAGAGAAGGTATTTCAGCTTGGTATAAATCAGGGCAGGGGAGCTGCTTGCTGGCTTTCAAGTGGGTGTTGAAGAAACAGGTAATGAATAGGGCCATGTAAGAGGAGAGGCAGATGTGGTGGCCCCTGAAAAAGCACCTCTCAGATGCCCAACTTTAAGGAGCATGATTGACCTAGGGCCCCTGAAAAAGCACCTCTCAGATGCCCAACTTTAAGGAGCATGATTGACTGAGGGCCTCAGTTGCTGGGCTCTGAATTCATCACCACATTTGCACTGAGGCTAGCCACCCGCAGGCAGCTCACCTCTGACTATGGCAGAGATGCTACACTAAGCCGGCTTGATTTTGGAAACTCTGCAGATGTGAGACTCCTCTGAGGGTGATTTTGGTTCAAGGACTCCCATTATCTTCATGGAACTTTGTAGAACTGCACAGCAGTCTAAGACCCTTCCATCAACCTTCCTTCCTTCTCCCTCGCCTTCACACAAGCCAGACCTATGCCCAGTCTGATGGTTCTCCTGGCTCCCTTCCCATTTTCCCCAACAGGTGTTTTCCCAAATAAATCCCTTACACATCTAATCCTGTCTTGGCATCTGCTTCTCAGAGGTCCTGGCCAGACACACAATCCTCGTGGAGATGCCAGGTAGGTATCCCCAGTGCGTTCCAAATCTACAATTTCCTTCACTTTATTCTTTCCCACCTCTTTCTCAATAATCAGTTGGTTATATTTGATGCACTACGGAATAGGAGGCATTTTAGGCAGTAAGCAGTGCACATGGGAAAGTCCCATGGAGAAAAGTAAGCAGGCCCAGAGGATAATTAGAAAAATCCTAATTTTTTCTTATTATTCTAATTATTTTTCAAAGTCTTTTTCTTCAGAATGGGATTATTTTGGTTAAAAATGACAGAAGCTCAATGAAAACTAGATTAAACAAAAGAGTTTACTCTGATGATGACAATATTGAGCTGCATCTTGGGAAAAGCAAAAGTAGGGACCTGAGTGGCACTAGTATGTCATCGTTGCTTCTTGTATCTGGGGCGCCACGACACGGCCACTGGTGGCACCTGGATGCTACATTTAGCAGCCCGTGGACATAATGAGAGAATAACTTCTTTTCAGTTCCAATTCTAATTCTCAGGAAAAAGCTCAACTTAGTCCAGCTTGGGTCAGCCACCTACCCTTACATTATTAGTCAACGGAGGCTGAGGAAAGGACCAGGAGGAAGACACCACGAGGAGTCTGTGTGTGTGCTGTCCGGAGGAGGCAGGAAGGAGAGCTGGGGAGAAGATCACATCCTATTTACACTACACAGACTATGTTTGTAGTGTCACCACTGTTTAGCCATACACAAGTACCCAGACCTTATTCTTCTGCAGAGAGAGTAAGGAAGAGACAGGATGGGGGTGAATTCACATTGGGGGGCATAGCTCTTGGATTTGATTCAGGTGGGTTTTCAGAACTTCAGCAAGGGCTCCGTTAGGGCCTGAAACCCCAAGTTACTAGAAACTCTCTCCCACCATCAGATATGCTGGGCTATGCCATCAGGTATATTCCTGACCAGCAGGGCTCTGCACGGCATATCCTTAGAGTCAGGAGATCTGGGTTCTGGACTTGGTTATGGCTTTAACTTCATCCTTCTCCACTGAAATTTCTTTAACTCTTCCATTGGGGAATTAGACAAGTGAAGGTCACTACCGACTCAGAAATCCTGTGATTTGATACGTCATCAGTCTACAAAGAATCTGCTGGGCGTTTGCTTGTACTACCTTCTCACTTGAAACTAAGTTCTTCCTTCTGTCCTTCTTTTCTTCCATTTTCCCATCCTTCCTTTCTCTCTCCCTTATTTCTTTCCCAACAAACTGGTATGTGTTGTGATTTAAACATAAAATACAAACAAAACCCACTCTCAGCTCTCAGTGAGCTCAGAGTCCACTGGAGTAGCAGACATGTAACCAGATAATTAAAATACTACATGGTAATGTGTGGTCACAAACAAGGGTATTTCTATGACTAAGTACTTCTTTCTTGCACCAATCATGAATTTTTTTCTTTCTGTTGTAAGTGGCATCTTCTATTTCTTCTTGGAAGAATACATTGGTACAATTAATTTGGGTTGTCATTCCGTCAAGAAAAAGAAAATGAATTTTGGAGCTAGTGCATTCATTCAATTGACAATTTTTTTTCTTAACATCCAGTGTGTGCCAGACTTTGTGCTAGGAGCCCTGATGGGATGACAGACAAATAAAGAAACAGAAAACAATGTATAGTTACATGGGTATAGTTAAGTTTCAAAAAGGAATTGAATAGAGGACTTGGAGAATGATGGAGCTGGGGAGACACACCTAATTAGACAGTGGAACTGGTGAAATCCTCTCTGAGAAGGAAACATGTCAGCTGAGACCCACAGAAAGGAGGGTGGGAACAGCATTCTCAGACTGAGGCCAGGAGGTAAGGAGGCCAGTTTGTTTGTTCTGGGGATACTTGGCAAAGGGAAGGGGGGTAAAAAGGGGGAGGGGTGTAAAAAGTGGGAGGGGGCAGGTAGTGGCAGATCACGTGCAGCCTTGTGAGTGAGGGGCTCATGTTGGGAAGCCACGGAAGGTTCGGAAGCAGCAGGATGAGTTGTTGGCTTTGTGCTTTAGAAAGGTGGTTCTGCCTATCAGGAGTGTTACAACTTCTCCTGATGGAAGTGTCACCCTCTGGTATACCCACTCAGGATGTGTTTTCTGGGAGTTTGGCAGGATCTAAGAGAACAAGAGGAGAGGAAAGAAGAAACTCTTCACTTGTCTGGGCTCAGCCTAGTCCAGCCTGTCTCTTACCTAAAGCGAATTGCAGATTGAAACATGAGGGTCGCTTTCTTTTTCACTCTGGCCAATGGCTCTCCATTTTCTGGAAAGGTAAAAGCAAAACAGGAAAAAAGAAGAAACTGTGGTATAAATGCACATTCCCTTCCAGAGAGAGAGCTATAGGAAATAGAGAATGATTTAGAGAGCAATATATCATATGACCTCTTGTGCAGGACAGTTGGCTACCACTGCTGTTCCCATCTGGCGCGGCCAACCCATGAGATCTTTGGGGAGTACTCAGGGATGGTGGTGGACAGACTATGGATTTTGGAGGTTTAAGCTCAAATACTGGCTAACTTTGTCATATAATCCTAGAGTGGTTATTTAACCTCTTTGAACCTCTTTTTCCATATTTTAAAAATTGGAATAATACCATTAACCTTGCAAGGTTGTTGCAAGGATTAACTGAGGTAATATGCGCCACGAATGTGCCAAACAAATGGTAGCTGTTAAGACTATATATATATTTTGTTTATATATATATATATATATATATATAGAGAGAGAGAGAGAGAGAGAGAGAGAGAGAGAAGAAAGAGAGAGAGATCTTTAAGATCTCCTTTATTAGGACTTCAGAGACAACCCAGGCTTCTAAATTTTCACTTTTTTCCACAGTCTCTCTCTACCTTCCTTCTCACCTAAAACTCCCTCTGAGGAAAATGTCAACTTACTAGCGCTTAGAGCAGTGAGGAACTTCAAAACATGCCTCTGCTTTCAAGTGGCTTATGGATTATTTTTATTTTGCACCTTATTAAATTCCTATGGAATGCACTCATTTTTAGCAGGCAGCCAGCAGCACTGCTTCTGGGAATTGGGGAACACTGGGAAGGGAAATGTCTAACCCCCTCCTTCATTTCAGCTCCATTCAGGTTGACCTAATATTGGTTTCTAAATCATCGTTGTTGTTGGCTTTTGTGCTCCCAGTCTTTGGTGCCCTTAACGCTTTGAGCATGAGGAAAGGAGGATTTCAGAAATGCCCTCCATTATCTTGCTGGGTCATCTCACTGGCGTGCTCCTCGCCCAGCCCTCAGCACAGCCATGGTGACTACTGCCCGGTGAGGCTGCCTGTGAAAGCTGGTGTTCTGTTGGTACAAACTCAAGCCTCAATGGCCAGCTGAATTGGGTTGCAGTGGAAAGTAGATTCCAAAGCTGCCCCTGGAATGTGAATTTTTCCTGGAAACTTTCCATGCTGCCTCTTAAAGAACAGCAGGCATCAACATATTCACACCAGGAGTCAATTAAAGAAACCCAAATTATTGCCATTCCAATAAACGATGATCTCTTTTCCTTTTCAAATAAACTTGTTAGGATGGCCTAAAAGCAGGTCTAATTACACCACCAGATTGCATGAATCTGATTAGAAGCTTTTCGCCTACTTTAATTAATTTTCTCTTGTGATCAGAGCTATTTTTAGTAAATGCTAAATATGTACTTAAATAACTTCAATGTATATCTTTTCTAAAACCTACTGGGTTCTCTTTCATTCATCCTACTCCTTTTTGATGAGGCATGAATGTTCCTAGAACATAGTATTTGGAAAATATCTAGGGAAACACCACACCTTCATAATCAAGCCTGCTTTATTTATTTATTTATTTATTTATTTATTGTTAAATCATAGAAGCCTGCTTTATAAATACATGTATCTCTGGTACAAATACATAGATCACATATCGTAGGTCAGAGCTGGGGTCATTTAAGGTGGTTCTGAGTAGCCATTAAGTAGAGGAAGTAAAATGGTAAGAATATTAGCAGTAGATCATAGCTACACCAGTCAAACCTGTCTGAAATAGGACCTTCCAAGTACAGCCATTCTTACCAACGGGCCTCCTCCTGAGCATCCCTCTCCCCACAAACAACAAAGGCAATTTCCTCTGCCCAGAGTGCATCTCTGCCCATCCACAGGCATCAAGATCTACCACGGAATAGTTTAGATGCTGATCTTAACAGTGATGTAATGTATGTTACTCACCCTCACTCAGCACAGTGCCTGGTATATAATAAGTGGCACATGGATTTATGCTTCTGGAAGGGAGGGCAGAAGGAAGGGCAGAAGGAGAGAAGAATCTCATACTGTACATGGTTAATGTTCAAAAATCTTTTTGAAAGGTTATTCTTCTGGCTGGAAAGTATGACTGGTGATATTTGGCGAAAATAGTTTGACCAGATGCAGAGCACTGGCTAATGTCATATGTCAGATACCTATCATGTGCATGAGGAATGGGTAATTGTGGGTAAACTCTTTTTCCCTTGTAGAGGGATTCCTTAAGGGTCTGAGTTAAAATTCAATGTCATATTCATGTTGATGAGAATTATTGTAGTTATTTTGTGCTTCTTTCAGCTTACTATATTTTCAATTCTGATGATGAAAGAAGCTACCTTGAGATTTTTTTTTATTTCCTTGCTTTTTAAGAAACAAATTCCCCATAGAACTTGAGCCAATTGCCTTTATTTCCTTTGGCCTCTCTTGGGATAGAAATCCCCTTCAGGGATAGAAAATATTAGTAAGAAGCATTTGAGTTTAAATGCAATTTACTAGTTATAGAAATTACTCTCTCTTTTTTTTTGAGATAGAGTCTCACTATGTCGCCCTCAGTAGAGTGCTGTAGCATCATAGCTCACAGCAACCTCAAACTCTTGGGCTTAACCAATTCTCTTGCCTCAGCCTCCCAAGTAGCTGGGACTACAGGCGCCTATCACAACACCCGGCTATTTTTTGTTGTTGTTGTTGTAGTTGTCATTGTTTAGCAGACCCAGGCTGAGTTTGAACCTGCCAGCCCCAGTGTATGTGGCTGGCGCCTTGACCACTGAGCTATGGGCGTTGAGCCCAGAAATTATTCTCCTCTTTTTGTCACTTTTAATAAGTTCTGAAACCAATGTCCCTGGAACCAGTGGTAACATATTTTTTTCCTTTTTTCACATTGGCCAAGAGCAGCAGAAATAAAGGGGAATTCGAATTCCTGTGTAATCATTCCTAAGAGGAATAAAAGATCACAACCACCAAACATGAAATAAGATTTATTTTCCTGTTGTTATATTTGAATAATTTGCATTGAAGTTAATACACAGAGTAAAGGAAGAACTCCCTGAAGATTACTGGTTCAATATATATGTACAAAGAGATTTGGTGCTCACTGTTAGCAAAGGACAGGGCCTTTCATCAAATATAGTTAGATGATTTGTTTGCCCTGCTCAAAGGGAGGTGATAGGGTTCACTTATCAGAGTCCCCAACACTAGCCAGCAGGAGGCCGCCTACATTCTCTGCTTTAGAGAAAGAACCCAATTTGGCCAAACAGTAGATAAAGAAAAGGACTCACCACTGTGGCTGCATCTCTACCGGCCCGGCTGAAGTTTGATAATGTCTAATAATATCTCGTGTTTACATAGGGATGCTTTCCTGAGGGCAAAGTGCTTTACCAGCATTATCTCATTAACCTGTCCTTTGACCCTCAAAGCATCCACATTTTACTGGGGCTGGGAGTGAGTAGAAGAGAGTGAACAAAAGAATTAAATGGCAAAGCAGGTTTGGAATTCAAGTCTCTGCATTTCTGGGCCAGCTTGCTTTCCTACAGTCCACTGCCCCTCAGGAAAGTCACTGAAGCCCTGTCCAATATGTTGGCCTTGTGATGTGACATGGCCTCATTTACAAAGGAGAAACGGCATGGTTGCCTTTCATTGTTTTCAGTGTGTCCAAAGATAAGATGAAACATCTTAAATATTCTACCTAATTGACGAGTTTTTAATCTTAATTCATGGGTTTCGTAGGAGTGGGTGTGGGTAGGAGGAAATCTACAATCTTGTGTGAATGTGACAGTTCTTGGATTTTTCTGGGGACTGAGCCCACAGCTTCCATCCGATTTTCTAAAGGATCTGTGATTGCTTGGAGAGAATCTCTGGGTCTTTGTTTTGTTCTCTTTCACTCTGGCAAGGTATCGTAGGCAGCCTATAGCAAACTCACTGTTTACATTTAGAGTTCCAATTCTTTGTTCAGCTCTAATCTAGTTATGGAGTCACAGGGAAGGAGAAACGGATTTTGGATGGTAGCCTATAAATCATATTTCTAAGAGTGCTAATACTTTATTTGGCTCCAAATAATTTCCTACAGGTGATCCATACATTCTCTTATTTATTTACTCCACAAATATTCACTGAATATATTACCCTCCCAGGGCTGCTGTAACAAATGACTGCAAATTGGGTGGCTTAAAACCATGGACATTGGTTCGGCGCCCATAGCACAGTGGTTACAGCAGCAGCCACATACACTGAGACTGGCGGGTTCCAACCCTGCCTGGGCCTGCTAGACCACAAGGACAATTGCAGCAAAAAATAGCTGGGCTTTGTGGTGGGTGCCTGTAGTCCCAGTTACTTGGGAGGCTGAGGCAAGAGAATCACTTGAGCCCAGGATTTGGAGGTTACTGTGAGCTGTAACACCAGGGCATTCTACCGAGGGCAAAATAGTGAGACTCTGTCTCAAAAAAAAAAAAAAAAAAAAAAATGGAGGCAGGGAGGCCAGTTAGTGGATCATTAAAGTGACTGAAGCAAGATGTGGTTGTCATGGTGAGGAGCTGGAATCCACGTAGGCTGGCTGATTGCAGGAGCTGAGGGAGAGGACAGAGTGAAGGATAAACTGCAGTTCCAGCAGAGTAAGATGTATAGCACCAGCTGTTGGGTCTCCACACATTCACCTTGTTCAGGCAGAGGCTCCTGTAAACACCAAGAACCTTCAGGGCTTCAGGGGACAGCTGTAGAGCAAGACAGTTCCTGGCAACATCAGGGTAGCACAGATGTCTTTTTCCTTGTGACCTGCCCTCTCTCCCCTAAGGCAAGTCCTGTAGAGGGAACTAAATAACCGGCTGTCTGCTAGAGAGAGGCAGGCTCACCTTACACTTCCCTCAGTGCTGATGGGGAGGCTTTTAGACTTTTCCTTTCCCTTGGGAGGGAAAGGGAACATCTCAGACTCTGGGGTGAAGGGGTCTAACTTAGCTGTGAGACATTCTTGGGTCCTTCATCATCTTGGCACCATGAACTCAACAACTGAGCTGAAGGTATTTTCCCAAACTGGAATAATAGTGATGACCTTTTTCATGCTTGGAGAGAGTCATTAAGACATCTTTTCCAAGCAGCTATCAAACTCCATCAGAAATCTGTCATTATCTCTCAAATCCCTTATCTTCAGGGGGAGTTTGAAGCTGGAACATAGGAGAACTCTTGAGGAGCCCAGGCAGCGCATCACCTGGGCTCACTGACCCGAAGTCACTTTGCCCTGGGGTGCTCTGATCAGCTCTCCTACCAAGAAGATGAGCTAAATCCAAACCTGCTTTAGCTCCACCAGTCTGTCAGCCTCACTGGTGGCCGTGATCCTCCTGTGACACCCTGTCACATGGGAGAAGGTTATTAAACATGGATCATGGAAAAGTGTGGTCTAATTCCCTGCTAACAAGTAACACATGACTTGGAATAAATGTGTTTGAATCACAAGAAAAGCTAATGACAGTTTTAGTGATATTTCAAAGAGACAGCATCGATTCTACGGATACCAACAACTCAGCAGTCAGGGTTGAGAAAAAAATGCAAGAAGAGAAATACCATAGAAGACAGGAATCAAGGGGCCTTGGCAAATTACTTAGCCTCTTGATGTCTCTCAGCTTTCCCTATCTTTAAAATGGGGATAATAGTGTCTATCTCAGATAGCTATTGAGAGAATCTCATGAGATAAGATGTGTAGAGTGCTTAGCACCCTGAATCTGTGCCTGGTACGTCAAAACCCTCAATGAATGTTACTGCTTAGTATTAATATAACTCTGGGGTACAGAGAATGAGAGTAATAATGGAAGTCAATTAATAGTTGTCAAAAGATTGATTAAGGTGTCAGTGGCGCAAGAACAGGGCTGTGTGCAGAGTTTTCTCTGCTATCTTGTCTCTCCTTTTTGTGTTTTCCCTTTGATCTCTCTCTTTCTTTTTTTAAACACATTCCATCTTTGTGTTCATTTTCTTCTTGTGTTCATAGTTCAGAGTGACAGGTAAGAAAGATCTCTAGGTTAAAAGAAATGTCCTTAAGGACAATGAGGCTAGCTCTATCCTAAATTTTATTATAGGCTAATCCTACACAAAAGGCTATGTACCTGGGTTAAAGTCTTTCATTGCAAAAATCAAACAGCCAAGATTAAGAGACACAATAATGTTTACTCTTATCCGTCCAGCAACTGTCTTGGGGGTAGAACCTGCTAGTATTTCTATTTATGTGCAGAGTTCTCTAAACCTGATCTTTTGACTAGCAGAAATTGTGATTTTATAATTTAAAAATAATAAAAGGCAATTTAGGTAGCGTTCTCAGTGAACAGCAAAGATGACATTTAGATTTTTTTCATTAGCCACTTCAACTTCTCAGATTTCAGTAATCCTGAGAGACAAGCCCAGGACAGTTGTAAATATGTAGCAGTGGTAGTTTGCACTGAAAGGAGACTTAGTTATCTGAAGCAAACATTTTGTACAACTTGTAGACCAAAGCCACTCGGTGAATGGAGGAATTGTATGTCGCCTTCCTCTCATCAGAGATGAACTAACTGAATTTTCTTGCTGTTTTACTTAACTCTTAGTGAAATGAGATTCCCACCTTAAGTGAAATATGAATCCAGGTTTTAGGGAGTTCCCCTAAGTGGACCCTGAATGGAGGACTCAAAAAGTTTAATTTTTAGCCCCCTTTTTTTGTTAGCCACTTGTGCTGACAGTAAGATGAAACTTCTTTGTGCTAGAAAAGATGGCTTGGTTAAAAACATTTGTTCTCATTTTCTGGGGGCCTTTCTGACTTTATCAAGCCATTTGGCTTTTGAAGAATGTGCAAGAAGGACCAGCAAATGTATGCTATGCTGGAAGCCGGGAGTACTGGTGGCAAATTAGTATGGCATTGACTTTTTCCTAAGGAAAATGTGCTATTTACTAATTTAACTCCTTGGAAATGGTAAGTGCCAATAGTGACGAAAATGTCAACAAATCATCCTAAGAATGGATTCTTTTTTGCTAAAAATTATAAAAGATTGGCTTGTGTCTTTGTGTCTGGGTATCAAATGATATCCATTTGACATCCATGTCAGCCATCCTGGAATGAGACCCAGAAGGTAGCAATGAGAAATGCAGCATTTCAAAGTTAGTCATGAGAAACAGTCTTTTAATCATGGATGAAATAAAAAAGCTCTTACCTTGACATTTAGATTTTCCCTCCTAAGTCTGCAAAGTTCAGCTTGAACTATACCTCCCACAAGATGCCTTTTGTTTAGAATAGTCTGCACACATACACCCCCATTACCACCACTATCACTACCAATCATCCTTTCATCTTTTTTATGTATGACTAAATTTTCTGTGAGAATGTGGAATTTCTAAGTAATATAAAGCTCACCTAGGCCCTGGATTAACTAAAAAATAGACTCTAGCTCCCCTCAGATATCTAACTAATGTAGGCTTTAATTAGCAGGTCTGCAAACAGTTTTGGACTGAGCAAAGCCTTTAGGTTTCTTATTTAACAATTTCTGCCTTTTTTTTTTTTTTTTTTTAGAAAAAGTCTCACTTTGTTGCCCTTGGTAGAGTGCCATAGCATCATAGCTCACAGCAACCTCAAACTTTTGGGCTTAAGCAATCCTCTTGCCTCAGCCTCCCAAGTAGCTAGGACTATAGAAGCCCACCCAATACCCAGCTATTTTTGGAGATGAGGTCTCACTCTGGCTCAGGCTGGTCTCAAACCCATGAACTCAGGTGATCCGCCCACCTCGGCCTCCCAGAATGCTAAGACCGATTTCTGCCTTGAAGTCCCTTATAACCGGAAATTTCCATCTTTTGAAAACCCAGTTATTGGTGAAATGTTGGAAGCCTGAAGAGGCACAAATGGAAAGGGAGGTGCCATGGCCTTGGGGTGCAAAGTGATGTTTTTTTTACCCTGACTTTCAGCACCTGAAGAAAGAGAATGACCCACTTCTTTCTCTGCAGATTTGTTATTGTTAAACTTATAAAATTATTTCATCCTTTTTTTTTTTTTTTTTTTTTTTTAGGGATAACAACAATAAAAAGGGTGTTACCTTCAGAATTTATACTTCCTGGAGCCAGGGTAGAAGGACAGAGAATTCTAATTACATTCTCAGCAATTGTTTTCACTCTTTCCCCCAAAGGGAAGAGCTTTGGCTTGTTGAAGAGCACCACTTCCGTGAGAAGCAGACCCAAAATATCTCTCATTTTACCTCCATAGGGCCCAGTTAAATTCTCTATGCCTCAGCTGCCCTTTCTGTAAGTAGGGGTAATACAAAGGTATTTAGGGTAGGATACTCGCACAGGTCTCTATTGAGCTCCTGTCTCACTCTAACTTGCAGTATTATTGCAGAAGTTCAGACTGAGAGCCTGCAAAATGAGAATAATAATTTCTATCTCATAATATTATATGGATTAAATAAGTTACTATAAGTGCTTAACACAGAACTAATTCATAGTAAGCAGGCATTAAATGATAGCTATCAGTTTTATTGTTTCATTACGGCAATATTGATTTATGATATTATAATGTGAATATTTTTGTGATTCCCCACGGGTCTTTAGGAAGGGCATTTCTGTGGTGCTAGGTTTGTCATGCTCCCAGTCACTGACTTAGCAGTGGGAAGACAGCCCACCTGGTCAGCAAGGAGTGTGAGCTTTCCTACTAGCCCCTCTGACCCCCTTGGAGCCCACCCTCCTCTACAATGGGCAGGCAAGGAGCCCATAGCAAGTTGGAGGGCCTCCTAGGGACTCTTATGCCAGCCCCCAAGGGAGTCCTGCTGGAGGTGGGATCTGCAAAGTACCTCCCCGGGCTCATTCTTGCTAACTGGCCCTAGGACCCCAATGTAGAAGCCCCTGTAGGGACAGACTGTGTGGCATCCAGCCCTTCAGAATTTAAACAGCTTTAGTAACACTTTGCCTTCTGTTTCTTGGTAGGCAAGAAAAAGAATGCATACTTCCTGGGGACTAACACTGAAAGTCCCCTCCTCAATTCTATTCTGTCCTCATGTAAATTATCCCCCCACCCTTTTGAATGCCTCTGGATTAAATTAGAAAGAATAATAGAGAATGGAAGATATTAAGCCCTCCACAAATATTTGTAGCATGATGATTAGGGGCACAGATGAGAGTCAGTTCTCTTGCTCCCCAGCTCACCTCTTAGAGCATTTCCTCACGTGTCAAATGGGGGAAAATTATACTTACCTCCTAGGGTTGTTGTAAAGAATAAACGAGATAATTACGTATGCATAATAATGTTGCAGTTTATTGATTGCTTACTGGATGCCAAGTACAGTGGTTGGGACTTTGTGCAGATTGTTTTGACCACCATATCATACTGTACCCAGGGCTTAGCATCTAGTCAGTGCTAAATACATTAGCATTAATATCAATAAGGTATGAAGAGCCAGTCTTCACTGCCCTTGGGGACGTGTCTGTTCCCTAGTCTGCCTTTCACAAAGCTCGTCCGAATCCCCCACCACTCCCTTGCCCCTCTCAGGTTCCTCTATTTCTGACCATGCCTCATCTTCAGATCCTACACTGTGGGGAAAGGCTGACCAGATTCAGAGTTGTTGGGAGGCTTGGGTGGATCCTTCACTGTGGCTTGGCCTGTGATTACTTGTGACATGGAACAAACTCCTTCGAGCTTCAGGGCCCTGGTTTCTCCATCTTCTGAATGTGACCAAAATAACGATTCCCATTTGTTGGTACTTTAGGACCTTGGTGTAAACACAAATCACAGTGTTTTCCGTCTGCTCCCCACTCCTCCCTACAGCAGCTGGTGCAGAAAATAAGTGAGGTAAGGAGGGTGTGCTGTTTGCAGGTTGGAGTTCTGGCTAACATTCAGAATAGCAAGTTCTAGCAGCTGCTGTGCTAAACGCAGGGCTAGCACAGCACCTGGTACATCATGGGTCCTCAAGAAACCATCTGTTGGAACTGAAGATAATTCAGGATTTTAGTTCAAGGATGTGTTCTCTACATCTGCTACAAAAATCTGCTATGACCAGCTGCCACCCATCCCTCCTTCCAGGAACTCCAGACCCAGAAACTGGAAGTAAATGCTATATACCATTTGTTTTCCTTTGAAAACGAAAAAATATAATTGTTGCTAGGTTATAGTGCACATGCTTTTATTGTTAGTACTATATTTCCTGTTCCCTTTCCTACATACTCTCCCCAACATACTCTTCCCTTTGCTTAAATTGTCCTCTAGAATCTGCAGTGCCAACCTGAAGTTTGAGGATCAAATTTTCTAAGGGCAAGTGGTATTAGACTAGATCAATAAAGCAGCTTGTCTTTATGCATGGGCTACATGAAACCGTATCTCCTTACTCCCCTTCCTTTCCTCCCTGTCTCCTGAATGCTCTTTCTTGCTCCTGATATGTCCATCTCTCAGAGACTACTTCTTGCACACTAAGCTGAATCTGATGCCAGGGCCAAGCAGCATAAAGAGCTTTGCAGGTGGGAAGGTTTAAAGGAAGCTACCTACAGGTGGACTTTAGCTCCCTAATGTTATTACAGAGTAAACTCCCAGCAAAAGCACACTGGAACTGCTCACAACAGTTTCAATTTTATTCTATTAGCTTGAAGTCTTTTGAAAGAAGCTTTAGGGGCATGGGAAGCATTTAGGATTTTGCCAGGATATAACTGATCAGAACCCAAAGCCTCTGTCCTACCATTATGTCAACCATTTAAAATGTAGATTTGGCACTGAACTACTCAGCAACAGAATTTCTGAGATAATGAGACTGGCCAAACCTGGCTGTGATATGGGTGGACATGGTATTTGAGAGGAACCAAGAAGATGCCATGCAATAAAACCCGTTGGTTCTGAGGAACATGAACTGTCAGGTGGAGGAACACTACTGACAATGGAAAGAGATGAGGAATGGCAGAGTAGCCAGTTCAAGAGACTGGACAGTCTCAAAACTCGGATCTGGGCTTCAGGACATAGTAACATGGTAATAGTTTCACTTTTTGAATTGGGCTTGCAAAGGCCAAATTCAAGTTTGTTTTCCTTAAGCACACCCTGGCTTGGCTGGCTGGAGAGTAGGACACTCAGGCCTGTAGGAGAAAAAACTAACCAGCTAGGGATTTCAGCTAGCTCTGGATGGCCGGGTGCGATGGCTCATGCCTATAATCCTAGCACTTTGGGAGGCCAAGGCAGACCAGCCTGAGCGAGAATGAGAATCCATCTCTGCAAAAATAGAAAAATTAGCTAGGCATGGTGGTATATACCTGTAATCCCAGCTACTTGGGAGGCTGGGGCAAGAGGATCACTTGAGCCCAGGAGTTTGGGGTTGCAACAAGCTATGACAACACCACTGCACTCCACCCTAGGCAACAGAGTGAGACCCTATCCAAAAAAAAAAAAAAAAAAAAAAAAAAAAATTCCACCAAATGTCAGAAAATATTTCAAATAGCATTTGTGTTTCTATACTGACATTTGCCAGGTTTTGTTTTTGTATATTCTTCTTTGGGGGATATCTCTCTCACCTTAATAAAGTAAGAAAGAGTCACTTCAGGTGTATGCTGCCTTACTTTTTTTTTTGAGACAGTCTCATTATGTCGCCCTCAGTAGAGTAATATGACATCACAGCTCACAGCAACCTCAAATTCCTAGGCTTAAGCGATCCTCTTGCCTCCGCCTCCCAAGTAGCTGGGACTACTGGCTATTTTTTTGTTGCAGTTGTTTAGATGGCCCAGGGTGGGTTCGAACCCGCCACCCTTGGTTCATGTGGCTGGCACGGTAACCACTGTGCTACAGGTGCTGAGCCAATCCTGCCTTACTTTTCTTTTTTTTTGCAGTTTTTGGCTGGGGCTGGGTTTGAACCCACCACCTCCGGCATATGGCGCTCTACTCCTTTGAGCCACAGGTGCCGCCCCATGCTACCTTACTTTTATCTGGTGTCTCCAATTCCTTTCACAGCACATTCTGCATGGTGGCTGCTGGGCTAGTATTTGTTGAACTGGATTACTTATTATAAACTACTAATGTCTTGGTCAAACTTCCCATTTTCTGCCACTGTGGTACTAACTGAGAAAATTCCAAGTGACTGTACCTTTTCTTTAAAAACAAAAGTAAACAAACAAACAAACAAACAAAAACAACCAGAGAGAATGAGAGGCACAATGTGTGTTTACTAAAGAGTCGGCATTTTAATGATACCCTTTTAACTAGTTTACTTTTGTATGAAATGTTAGGAATACAGTTTCAGATGTAAGAGAATCTCATAAATTGAGAATAGTTGAAAGCCAAGTTTCATGAAACTGCTTTAATGCCAGATGGGTAAATAAGGGAAAAATAGAACAGATCTATGAACTGCTTATTTAAGTCCACATTGAAGTGTTTTTGGTCCCTTCTAGGATTTCCTGGAGCCCTGTAGACTGTTATTCACCATTCACATATGCATATATAAAAATATACCATCTATAAATAGCCACCTGCCTTTTCAGTGAAATTAAAGATGGAAGAGTTAGAAGAGATTTTCCCATGTAATTATAGGGCTCAAACCTACAGCTGTTATACTCCCATAATTCTACCCAGAGAATTTCTAATATCACTATTTTATTTCAAGCATGTTTAAAAATTCCATTTTTTTCTTTAATGCTAAGATGTTGTCAACAGGACATTTATTTTTTTCTTGCCAGGGTTTCTCACATACCTACTTAAAAAGATTAGGTGTTGCCTGGGGTTGTTGTGTAGACTAGTTTTGTTTTATAAACTACATAAAATTTTCACAA
The DNA here is from genome assembly GCA_963574355.1 of Loris lydekkerianus. NCBI lineage: Eukaryota > Metazoa > Chordata > Mammalia > Primates > Lorisidae > Loris > Loris lydekkerianus. The sequence continues at coordinate 24,721 of CAUYPK010144244.1, forward strand.
GTGTTTCTGCTCCTTATCTGGGGATTAACACCAAACTCCTGCCAATGTTTTTCTTAAACTCTACACATGCCCTTTCACAAACACTCTCCCTCACATATTTTCTACTAAGATGATATGCCTCCTTAAGAAAAATCCCAGAGCTTCTAAAATTCCTAGGTAAGAATCCACTGTGTAAGAATGCAGCACACTGTGCAAGGAATTAAGCCCAACACTTTTATCTTTGCTTACAAAAAAAGCAGGTAGCAATTTATTCATATGCGATCTTTGTTCCCTCACTAAAGACCAACACTCTTCAATCCTGGAGAGCTCTGAAAGACAAGGCAGTGCTGATGAGAGGAAAGGGACACATTCATAGAAGCAGTGACAGAGCCCTCGTGCAAGGGTCTAACTGCCTTCAGCAGTTAATTTGAAGGGAAAAAACTCCGTTGGGAACTTTCCACCTACTCTAAAAGCAAACATTCTTAACAGGCAGTATTCGTATGGTGTTAAGAGAGGCATGCTTTAACCTAAAAGGTGTTATTTTATGAGCAAAAAACTGGATAAACCTTCAGAGACTTGAAGTCGCTATTTTTTTTCTTTCCTCTTTTCTTTCCTCGATGCCAAAATCTTCACAGGTTAAGATGACCTCACACCCATTGTGATGTTCAAAACCCAGGAGGATCTTAAAGGGAAGCTGCTTTGCAGAATGTACACACATGGCTTCCTCCTCCTGGTGAGACCTGTCACTGGTTATCACTCCATGCATTTGTAAAATACACCAGCCATGTGTGTGAGCCTGTTAATTAAAACTAAAACAGAACCATTTCTGTTGTACTTCAGAACTACAGAAACTTTGAACAGAAGCAGGGCAAGAGAAACAGCAGCACTCAGTCTGCTGCTGGGTCCCCAGGGCTGCCAGAGAATGATGCCACTATATTATAAAAAGCCAGGAAATAGGCACCTGAAATAAAGAAGAGAGGTGGGTGGGGAAAAAAAATCTAGTAAGGACTGGGATTGGAAGTATTAAAATGCCTTTATCATTTCCCTAAGGAACTGTTTTAATATCAAAGTTTCTGGATAGCAAAGGCTTCCCTGTCTAATCTGATTCCAAAGTTAGCCTCTTCTACCAAAGGGAAGAATAGCTTCAGTGGCTTCAGAGGCCATCCCAGGGTCAGGCGTGGAGTCTATTCCTGCTGGAGCTGCTGAGTCATTGTCATTTGGGGAGCTGCTTGACCTTTGGTGCAGCTTACCTAGAAGGTAAAGTGAAGTCTTTGGCTAACAAGGCTCCACAAGCAAAGCTTACAAAAAAGGCTTACTTTCCCTACCTACCACTTGAACCGGAAGCATTTGAATATCATCAGTTTGGATAAGCTGCATTAGTATACCAAAACACCAATCAGTTAAAAAAACAAACAAACAAACAAACAAAAAAACCCCACTGAATTCTTCCCAAGGAAAACATCACCAGAAAAGCAGAAAACACCAAAAATACATTTTAGTCCTCTTTCAAATATGGACTTCATCTCCTAAGGACAGCAAAAATATGGATCAGACAGTACATCTCTTTTAGAGATGCTTATTCTGTACCTTCAGTAGGTCACCCAAAGCAGGCTGTGAAACGGAGTGTGTGTGTGTGATGGGGTTGGTATGGAGGAAGGCAGGAAGCAGCAACAACAACAAAAAAATTAAAGGACACTGAAGGCATTAAACTGTATATTAAAAGTCAGGGGGGAAAAGACCTTAATAATATATACCATTTTCCCCTAAGAGGGGCATACTCAATGGTGTCTTTCCATACTTTTCATATTTTATCTGTTCTTTGGTTTAATATTACAGGGATAGTAAACTAAATAAAAACTCACTTTGTGTCTTAAAAAAAAATTTATTTGTGATCTGTACATGTGATAAAGTGGGGCTTCATTGTAGACCTTTAAAGGCAAAATGAAACAAAAATCCAAAGTAAAAATGTATAAATACAATATATATTTTCTTACAAAAATGGGAGATTTACAAAATATACATACTGCACTTGTATTTTACAAATTTCACATGCACTTAAGAGATACAACACAAAAAGATGCCAAAACCTGTGTAGTGGAAGTTTTAAAAATCTGACAGATGAGACAGTTTTGAAGGTTTAAGAAACACAAGATCAATTTTCGCTTTAATGTAAAAAAACAGTTCCACTCAACTGAACATACATATATAAAGTAGCTTTTTCACTTTACAGCACCCTCTATGATTGGCATTTAAAAACTGTTCTGAGAACAGGATAGTGTTGCAAGATTGGAGGGTAGTGTCAAAGGTTAGCTCCCATGATTCTCTGCTCAACTTGACACCATTATGCAAAAGAATCAGAGTTCCATTACAGAAAAAAGTATATGATTTAAGATTAATAAATTTAAGTCTTCCAGCATATTTCAAAGAACTCTAGAATCACTTTGAAGTTTACCTTCATTTAATGACTTTCTTTAAAAATGGGGCCCATGATTTGGAACTTTCCTTTTCATTCACTATCATATCTGCAGATCACCTCCCCCACCCTCCCACACAGATAGGGTCAGCATACAGATGATGTTTTATTAACCAATTTATGGAACCAAGAAAACAGGACAAAACAATTCTATTTAAAAACAAAACAAAACTTTCCTTTGTTATGAGACTGAGGGCATTATGCTTTTTATCTTGAAGGATCCAAATTGGAGGGAAAAAAAAATAGAAAAAAACCTCAATACAGGCTTATAGCAAGAAAAAAAAAAGGGGGGGAGTGTCTCCTGAACATTATAACAGAGCCTGTTGAATCATGTATTCTGAATTAAATTTATTTAAAACAACAAACCCCTAGCATTTCCTTTAGCCAAGTCAGAACCTCTGACTGAACTGGGTATAGAAGCATACTGCCCTTCATTTTTCCTTAAAAAGGAATGTTTATCGCAACCAAATTAACAACCAAAGGGAAACTTCAGGTTTGCAAAGCTTTGCCTATAAAAGTTGCTGTCTTCACAGTTACGCCTTTCCACAGAGAGACACTTTTGTTTCCTCTTTGTCTCTTATAACAAAGACAAGGAGGAAAATGCATTCCTGTTTTGAAAAGCAACAAGTCATCACTTCTTTTGGGAGTATTAGACCAAATGAAACACCCTTCTTGCTGCCTCCTGCCTTCCCTAGAAAATGAAAAAGTAGCAGAAATACCTGCTACTCTTACCCTTTGCCTCTCTTGAAATGTTATGGTCATTTCTTTTGTATTGTCTCATTAGGATTCTAGCAAGGCAGGCCTCTCAAGACTTCCAAATGCTTATTTTACAAGACTTGAAAGGAATACGGGAAGAAAAACAGGCGGGAGGGGGCGAGGGAGGAGAGACTGTAATGTCTGACCCTGGAAATTAACCCATCTGGGCTCCAGTTTGCCCCCAGTGAAAAGGGATTATGGTTTGACCACCTCAGGACAAGGACACCGCAGGAGGTGCTCCCTCTTCCCAACAAAGAGGCAGCCGCAGACAGAGCTGTACCTTTCCTGGGGCCTCACAGGAGTGGGGACAGGCCCCTTGTCTTCCTGCACGGGCATCCTCTGTAGCCCCCGTTCAGCCCCATCTCTGTTGGCTAGGTCTTCTCCATAGGCCAAAGCCAGCCTGTACCTTTCACAATCGTTGTTGTTATTATCATCGTCCTGCAAGTCTTTGCCAGAAGTCTTTTCATCCAAACGCCTTTTCACCCAGGACACCCTTCCAAATCATCCCTCGCCCCAAATCGGCAAATAACTTCTCACTTCCAGGTCACTTCTCGGTGGAGTGGGAGAAGGTTACAGAAACAAGCCTCCACAGGCAGTTCTTTTCCTACTGAGCCTCTCCCCCTACAAGGGGTAGTAGGTAGGGTTAGGAAGGGTGGGAGAGGGGCTGGGGCTCATACCGCTGTCTCTCCCTTGCTGCTGTGGCTGAGTCTGTGGTAGAAGCGGCGCCACGACTGCAGGGTCTTACCCGACCAGATCCAGAAGCCGGTGGTGATGCCGACGATCATGGTCATCAAGTACTTGATCATGAAGACGGTGAAGTCGGGGCTCATGGGCGGGAAGTGGCCGGGCGGGCAGGGCACGGCGTAGCTCTTGCACGTCTGCAGGAGCCAGGTGCGCTCCCAGTGCTCGCGGAAGGCCTGCTCGTAGAAGTAGCAGGCCAGCACGATGGTGGCGGGCACCGTGTAGAGCACGCTGAAGACGCCAATGCGCACCATCAGCTTCTCCAGCTTCTCCGTCTTGGTGCCGTCGTGCTTCATGATGGTGCGGATGCGGAAGAGAGACACGAAGCCGGCCAGCAGGAAGGACGTGCCGATGAAGAGGTAGACGAACAGGGGCGCCAGCACGAAGCCCCGCAGCGCGTCCACACTCGAGATACCCACGTAGCACACCCCGCTGAGCAGGTCCCCATCCACCTGGCCCATGGCCAGGATAGTGATGGTCTTGACAGCAGGCACGGCCCACGCGGCCAGGTGGAAGTACTGCGAGTTGGCCTCGATGGCCTCATGGCCCCACTTCATGCCGGCCGCCAGGAACCAAGTGAGCGACAGAATGACCCACCAGATGGAGCTGGCCATGCCGAAGAAGTAGAGCACCATGAAGAGGATGGTGCAGCCCTCCTTCTTGGTGCCCTGCGCCACCGTGCGGTAGCCATCGTCCGAGAAGCGCTCCACGCACACGGCGCGGTCCTCCAGCAGGAAGCCGGCCACGTGCGCCACGGCCACCATGAAGTAGCAGCCAGACAGGAAAATGATGGGCCGCTCTGGGTAGCTGAAGCGCCGCATGTCCACCAGGTAGGTGAGCACAGTAAAGAGCGTCGAGGCGCAGCACAGCACAGACCACACGCCCACCCAGAGGCGGGCGAAGCGCCTCTCCTCCTCCTTGAAGTACATGAGACCATTGGCACGGCCTGGCTCGCACGGGGCGCCGCAGTCGCGCTCACCCAGGAAACGGTAGCCCAGGTACGGGGGCACCTTGAGCTGGCGGGGGCACGAGAAGGGGAAGGCGGAGCGGCTCCTACCATCTGCAGCCCCCGGGGGCAGCGCAGTGAAGGGTAAGTCTGGCAAGTAGGACGCGGTAGGGTAGGCGGTGGGGCCGCTGCCTGGGCCCCCAGAGCCGTCGGACGTGTTCTGGCCCACGCAGATCTCGCCGGCGCCGTGCACCGGGAAGTTCTCGCAGCGCAGCCGCTCCGGCCACTGGAAGCCGAACTTGTTCATGAGCGCTTCACAGCCCTGGCGGGCGCGCTCGCACAGAGACCGGCACGGCGGGATGGCTTGATCGAGCACGGTGCACACGGGCGCGTACATGGAGCACAGGAAGAAGCGCAGCTCAGGAGAACATTGCACCTTCACCAGCGGATAGAACTGGTGGACCTCGAGGCCCGCGTCCTCTTGGTTAGTATGGCCCAAAAGGTTGGGCAGGATGGTTTGGTTGTAAGCAATGTCCGTGCACAACGGGATGGAGATGGGCTGGCAGAAGCCGTGGTCCGGCACCGAGATGCCCTTCTCGCCGTGGTATGGCTGCGCCCCAGCGCCCGCGGACAGCGCGCCCATCAGCGCCAGCACCTGGGCACACAGGCCCAGGGGCGAGGGCGGCGCGGCCGCGCTTGGGCTCTGCATCGCCGGCCGCGGATGCAGCTGCGCTCTCAGTCCGAGGAGTGCGACAAGGAGGTTGGAAGAGGGCTGGATTCGGAGAGGCGCCGCCGCGCCCGGCGCATGAGAGTCCTCCTGGCGCCGGGGCCCGGCCGTGGGCGGCGTGGAGCAGAGGGTGCTGCCGCTGGGGTGCTTGCGCCTCAGGAGGCGAGACCGCCAGCCGTGGGGGCGCCGCCGCCGCCTCCGCCCAGAACTCGCGCTGTCGCTCCGGGCCCAAATTCGTCAGCCTGGGCCGGGGGCGTCGAGGGAGGCCGCTTTGCTCTCTGCGCGAAGACGTAACGGTGCGGCTTTCTCTGTAACGAGGAGCAACAAGCGTCTCCGGTTACCCTTCAAAGTTTGCCCAAGTCTCTCGACCCCCGACAAACAGTAATGCGCACGACCCCCACACCAAGTCCAGCCCCCGCCAGGAGAAAGCCCGGCGCCGCCGCCTGCTCTCCCGGGTCGCCGCCTCGGCGGTGCTGCTCCGCCTCTTCGCCTCGAGGCTCCGCTCGCTGCCGCCTCCTCCTCCACACCCCGCTCCTTCTTCAGCCCCAAAAGCTTGGCCCCACGTTTCAGCCGAACTGCTGGCTCTCTGAGTCTGATCCGCGCCCTGGAGCCAAGAGCTCGGCGAGTTTTTGGAAATCCAGTTACACTGCGTCCGAGGCCCCTGTGCCCGCGGCCTGGACCCGGCCTCTCCAGCCCCGCGCAGCCCTGGCCCGCGAGTTCCGGAGCCCGCCGTCGCCGCCCGCCGGGAGGGAGAGCAGACTAACGCCTCGGAGTTGCGCTGGTGGCCAGAAGAAGCGTCGGGCTCCAGGGTTCCGGGCCGACCCGCCCCCTCCCCTCCCCCCATTCACTAACCACTCCAGAGGCGGGCCCCCAAGCCCCCCGGCGGCCCAATAGCGGCCTTTGTTTTTTCTGTAGTCGCCTCCGTATTGGGTGGAAGTCGGAAGGGGCGGGCTAGGGAGCGGGAGAGGCGGTGTCTGCTGCGCTCTGGGCGGATTCCTGAGGGGAGGGGCAGGGGACTGGGAGGGAAAAGTTAGGAAAAACTTTTACCCTGGATATGTTCAGAGAGAAAACGCTCCAGAAAGGGAATTTTCTTGAAAGATTTGTTCCTCTTCCGGGTACACTAAAACACACATTCCTGAGCAGAAGGACGCATTTGCCGAAGGCTTTTGCAGGGAGAAGCTGAGAATAGCGCAGCGCCTCAGCTGACAGAGACGTGACCCCGGAGTCACGCTAATACTGCTTTGGCTGAAAATGCCGGGTTTGCCGGATCCTAAATGTGGGGTTCGGTACGAGGCAGAAAGGGGTGCGCCTTGAGGATCGCTTTTCTCTCTCCAGACGCAAACAGACCACGTGAGGCCACAGTCCCCACTCACCCCTCCCCCCAGTTATAAAAGGAGCATAGGCGGCCTCGGAGGGGCCCACTTAAGGCGGGAGGAAGTGCAGACCCCTCGGAGGAGCGGGCCGGGAGCGGGCGCACTGGGGGCCTCCCCGGGCCGTGCCCCCCGCGCACGGCCGAGTCTGGGGAACTGGGGTAGCATTAGTGAGGTCTTAAGGGAAACTAAGACAGCGTTGCGGGCAATGGTTGTAAGAGTAACCTGAGACCGAGTGCCCAGGAACAGTCTGTGTGATTTATGGTGGGTCTTTGGTTGCCCTGCTTTCCTGACTTCTGCGGAGTGTGGCCTTTCGGGATCCCATCTTCGCTGCAGAAGCAATCATTTATTTGAGGTCTCATTTAGACTCTGCCTAGAAAAGTTTAAATACATATTAGAAACCAAAGCATTTGCTAATTGAAAGAGTTTTCAAAACACAAATAGGAGCTATCCTCGTTCTTATAGGGTAGCCTATTCTCATAAGCGAGCGTTCTTTTGTTCTTGGTCAAATCTTTATGCTGCCCCAGGCTCTGGGCGCTCGCGAGCGCTCTCTGATTACAACCCGCGAGGTCGGAAGTTAACAGGGGGCCTCTCCCCCTCTCTCTAGGGTGCTAGAAATGTCAAGAATTCCCAGGCAGGAAAGTGACATGTTGAAAAGAAATGAAAAATCAAATCTCTCTCTTTCTTTCACACACACACACCCCTACCCCTCAGTCCTGTCCTTAAAAAACGTTATTCCTGGTTGAACTCTCTGCCAGTTCGGGGTGCTGGAGTTCTGAGAGATTTCTGATCAGGTCGAAGGTTGGCAGAAGTTGCTGCCTCTGTTGCCTCGGGTACATTTCTTCTCTTGCAAGAAAAAAACTGATTCTGAAATCGAAGATAATTAATTGGTGGTTCCCTTACAGGGGAGACTGACTTCCTCTTTTTTTTTTTTTTTTAATTTATTTTCTATCTCTGGAGTTTGCCGGGGATCTCTCCTTCCACTTCACAGTTCTTTGTCGTCTGCCTCTTTTGTTAATGGGTCTAAAGGGCAGAATTCTTCGCCCCAAGGAAGGGTGTTAGACTGCTCACGTCCTTCTCGCCCTTAACTGCAGTCACCTTTTTCCTCCCACACCTGGACCACTTTTTTTTTTTCCTTTTGTGGTATCTACTTGAAGGTAACATAAAGGATTAATGATATTTGTTTTAAAAATGTTTCATTGGGCCGGTGGTGGTGGCGCACGCCTCTAATCCCAGCACGTGGGAGGCCGAGGTGGGTGAATTGCCTGAGCTCACAGGTTCGAGATCAGCCTGAGCCAGAGCGAGACCCCATCTCTAAAACAAGCCGGGCGTCGTGGCAGGCGCCTGTAGTCCCAGCTACTTGGGAGGCTGAGGCAAGAGGATCCCTTGAACCCAAGAGTTTGAGGTTGCTGTGAGCTATGATGCTGTGACACTCTACTAAGGGTGACAAAGTGAGACTCTGTCTCAAAAAAATGAAATGAAATAAAATAAAATAAAAATGTTTTGTTCCTTTCTTGTATTTTTAAAAGGTCTCCTCCCCTTTTTCTTTTTAAATTATTATTCCTATTACCTAACAAGGGGGAGCGGTGATCTTCCGTTGAAAGATGTTTAAAGACAATGCCGTTGCTTTGCTTTGTCATTTAAAGCGTGTGTGGTGGGGAGTTAGAGTCCTTTTTTCTCTCCTAGAGCTTCAGGGTATCCTTTTTTTCCAAATCATTTTCATGCTTATTCATCAGGCCACTGATCTAAGTCATCTCTGCTTATTGAAGGAGAAATACCAAGCACTGTCATCAAATAAAATGAAAACTGACAGGATAAAATACAGTCTCAAGTGCAACTAAAACCAGTTTAGTCAATGAGCTTCTACTTCTAATATGCCCCAGACAGCTCTGATGTCAAGCAACAGGAAGAATAATTTAGAAAGAAAAAAGAAAGCCCTTAAAAAAAGTACCAGGGATGAATGAAATATTTTTGAAACAATCCATGCATAAGAGGCAGAAAACCCATCTCAGATGGAGAGTGTTACAAATGTGAGTCCTCTGCTCTGTCCCAGGTGGACATGTGCAAAAAGCAGAGAAGTAAAGGCAGTTTTTAAAAGAGATTATTTGTTTTTAAAGAAAAATTTTTAAAAAAAGAAAACTTCAATCCGAAATTATCCCCCAAAATAAGAATTTGCTGTTTGTGAGAGGGTGCTATAGCTTTCCATACCTTGCCTGATACAGAAAGCTATGATTTTAAGGCACTAAGTAATAAAAGGAAGTAGATCAGAAAAAGTAAGTTCACAATTTAAGGGGCCAAATAGTCTGTTTTAGGCTCTATGACAAATTTAATAACATTGGTTTACATTCTGTCCAGGATCAATTTAATTTTCTTTTCCAAGCAACACCTTCCACACCCAACTCCCAAAGACACTAACTTGTATCTTCTTTGGAGAGCCAAGGGTGGAAAATTTTGTAACCGTCTGCAGCAAAACTTCCAATTGTCCCTGCCCTTTAAAATAACAAAGGCCTTTATTTCTTCACATCTAGTCATATGGTCCCACAGAAAAGTGATGCTATTCATTGGCTCCACTTTTTCAAATGATACTTATTTTGGCCAACTCCCAGGTTTATCTAGTTGAATTGCATTATGATGTAAGGCTAAATTTAGAAATGGCCACTTTCGTTGTGCCACAATCCTGTGGTCGTAATGAAATTCCAGCTGCAAGATACTCACATAAGACTAGAAAGGGCATCTTTTAGCACATGCTTCCCTTTCACTGGGGAATTTTGATATTATAATATGGAGAACTTGGAATTTCCATTTGCCAGGTTGCCATTGACTTGTGTTTATTCTTTTTTTCTTTTCTTTCTTTCTTTCTTTCTTTCTTTCTTTTTTTTTTTTTTTTTTTTTTTTGAGACAGAGTCTTTCACTCTGTCACCCTGGGTAGAGTGTCACAGAATCCTAGCTCACAGCAACCTCAAACTCTGGGGCTCAAGTGATTCTCTTGCCTCATTCTCTCAAGTAAATAGGACTACAGGCATGTGCCACAACATTTGTCCAGCTAATTTTTTATTTTTAGTAGAGATGGAGTCTCACTCTTGCTCAGTCTGGTATTGAACTCCTGAGCTCAAGCAATTCACCCACCTCAGCCTCCCAGTGCTAGGATTACAGGTGTGCGCCACCATGCAGGCAACATTTTGTTCCTAAAACATGTTCAAATGTTATGAACATTAGAGATAACTAAACTGACGAGAGGGATGACCATGTGTGTAGGCCCCATCCTGTAGAGATGACATATATGGTAAATTCAGTTACTGACTCTGTTCGATCATCATTTTCCTGGTTGTTTGAGATATATATATATACTTTTTTTTTTTTTTTTTGAGATAGAGTCCCACTATGTTGCCCTGGTAGAGTGCTGTGGTGTCACAGCTAGCAACCTCAAACTCTTGGGCTTAAGCAATTCTCTGGTCTCAGCCTCCCAAGGAGCTGGGACTACAGGCGTCCACCATAATGGGCTATTTTTTGGCTATAGTTGTCATTGTTGTTTGGCAGGCCTGGGCTGGGTTTGAACCCTCCAGCTCCAGTGTATGTGGCTGGTACCCTAGCCGCTGAGCTACAGGCTCCAAGCCTATTAGTTATATATTGTGTAAAAAAATTACCCCCAAACAACAAACATTTAGTATCTCCCAGTTTCTGTATGTCAGATATCTGGGTGCACTTAGGTGGGCCTTTTAGCTTGGAGTTTCTCACAAGACCACAATCAGGGTGTTGGTCTGGGCAGCAATTGTCTCAAGGCTCAATTGGAGGACCCACTTCCAAATTCACATGGCTGTTGGAAGACCTAAGGTTCTCACTAGCTGTTGCCCAGACACATTCCTTGCCATGTGGCTTTTCATAATGCCACTCATAATATTGTACCTTGCTTACCTCAGAGCAAGGGCTCAGAAAGAGAGAATGGAAAAGAGAGGGTGTGTAAATGATGGCAATCAAGATGGAAGTCACAGTCTTTCTGTTACCTAACCTTGGAAGTGACATCTTCACTTTTGCCATATACTATTCATTAAAAACAAGTCATTACATCTACCTACACTCAAGGGGTAGCAGGGATTACACCTCATGTGATCTCCCAGTGGAAGGAGATCATTGGGAGCCATTTTAGAAGCTGCTTAGTTATTCATTTGGGGTTATTCATTTGTTCATCCACAGGGTGTTATGAAGATGAAGTCATGGAGAGAAGCAACTCTTGAGTCTCTATCCTTGGGGAGTCCAGAGAAAGAGTTACAGATAAAAATATAGTATTGATTGGTTATGATGCCATTTGCATCTGTTTGGGTCTGAACAGAACCCTAACTCTGGCCAACTGTTTTTCCAAACACATGTTATTGGACTTGAGGGAGAGAATGTGAAGGAGGCTGATTAATAGAAGACCATAATGAATTTTGGAAAAAACCTCCAAAGGCAGAGGGTAGGCCATTCCGGGGAGTCTTTACTCAAAGGAAAGAGCATTTGGACCATAGTCTATATATATAGAGAGAGATAGAGTCCCACTATGTTGCCCTGGTAGAGTGCTGTGGTGTCATATATATATATATATATATATATGGGGTTTTTTGTTTTTTTTTTTTTTTGCAGTTTTTGGCTGGGGCTGGGTTTGAACCTGTCACCTCCAGCATATGGGGCCGGTGTCCTACTCCATTGAGCCACAGGTGCCACCCTGGACCATGGTCTATAGAAAAAGACTTTGGCTGTCTGGGGTATGGGGTAAGAGCATGGGTAATTGCTGCCACATGCCTTCAGTGCTGGTCTGTACAGTACTGATGTGAAGTTGCAGAGGTCTTTGGTATGGACTGTTTTAGTTTTGCTTTTCACTATTGATTTTCTGTCCTGCATCAGGCAAGTCATTTAACCTCCTCAGATCCCAGAGTATGTTGTGAGAATTAATTAAGTAATATTTACAAAATGTTTTGTGAGCCATAAGCCAAAAAATTATCAAGGCAGGATCTTGGTTTGGCTATATGGATGCAAATCACAGAGATAAAATCGCGGTTGCATATTTTGTGACTGGCTGAGGTTGTATGCAACTTTTTATGGTCGAATGCTGGTAAATGTTTAACAACTAACTCTCCAGGAAAAAAGAAAAGCCCCGATCTGGATCTGTACATTTGCCAATTTCCATGGTGTAAATACTGCTACCATGGCTGATTTCAAGCCAACATGATGTCACTGAACTTGGAATTTGGGAAAGACACATAATCAGCTTCATAGGCCATAAGAGCTGGCTCTAGCACAGTATTGAGTTTGTATTTTAAGCATTAAAAATAGTTATATTTCCTGTAAAATTCAAGGTGTAAGTTCCTGTTTATAGTAACCAGCCTGGACTAAAACTTAGATCTATATAACATTTTTTCATTCACACTGCACTGCGACTTGATGTCTTTATGAGAAGCATCACTAATTTCTTTCCTTTTATATGTCTGATCAAAAGCCACTCTAAACAAAAAAAACATTTTTTTTTTTTTTTTTGAGACAGAGTCTCAAGCCGTCACCTTGGGTAGCATGCCGTGATATCATAGCTCACAGCAACCTCCAACTTGGGCACAAGTGATCCTCTTGCCTCAGCTTTTCTAGTTTTTAGTAGAGACGAGGTCTCACTTTTGCTCAGGCTGGTCTCGAACTCGTGAACTCAAGCAATCCACCCGTCTCAGGCTCCCAGAGTGCTAGGATTATAAGCATGAGCCACCACACCCAGACTTTAAATTCTGAAATTTAAAGAAGCCCCAGAATTTCTATGCTTTGGATGTCAAGCCCAGATTAGTGACAGCCCCTAAGCATTATACCTATACAATTTCAAACCAACTTGGAAGTTTCTGTTAATTTTCTCTAATTTCCCAAGGACCAATTTAATTCCCATTGGTGAAACCGTACTAGTGGGCATGTAGATTGAGGGATGTGGGGGGGTCTACACCTGCCCACTAAAGCGGGTGAAAAATTTGGTATATCAGGCCCTCTTTATAAGAGAATCTTTTTGGTCTATGACAGCCAGCAGAGAGCTGGGAGGAGAAGCTGCCAGAACCAGACTCACACTAGTGATGAAACTTCTGGGGAACCTTCTAGAAGATTAAAGATGGAAGCTAAAGTAATAGAGCCCAGACCCAGCTGGTCATCAGAATTACCTGAGGAGTAATTTTCAGAAGCCTGAGCCGCACCTCAGACATGCTGAGTCAGAAACTCTGGTGCTGGACTTGGGATTTAATTTTTAAATACTCACTGGGTGATTCTTTTGAATTAGTCAGGTTTGGGAACTGCTGACCTAGACTTATATTCCAAAGCAGTGGGTTGTGTCACTGATGTCTTATAGGATGCCTTTATCCTTACATAAAATCCTCCCTCTAGTTGATTAGCTTTTGACCTGAAAGATGGAAATAACGAGAACCATAAGAGAGCATGTGCGAGATGTATGTGTGTGTGTGTGAGAGAGGGAGGGAGAGGTTGGTTGCATAAATACCTGGTTGCAAAGTATGATGTTGGGTCTCAACAAGGTCACAGTGGCTATTCTGAAGTGTAACAGCTGCTACTCCCACACTTCACTTCATAGCATTTCCTCAGACTGACACGCCATTCTTATAGTTTGTACCACATGAACTCTGACCTCAGATGACTGAGTCTGGAATAGATGATGTGCTTCCTAGCCACGAAGTTGTCCGGAATGAAACCTCTGTCCAACAGCTGTGCGCCTGTTGGATACAGAGTGGCTACCTAATCAGATCCTTTCATTTGGGGGAGTGAGTGTAAAATAGACTGGCCAAAGGTGAGAAATATTCAGTGGGAAAGGAACAAGCAGAAACCAGGAAGCAGAGCTGTGCAGTGGTAAAGTGAGTAGAGAGAGCAACTAGGTGGGGCGACAGGAGTGGTGTAAGGAAAGACAAGAGAGCAAAGGGCTCTCAGAGCAGAAACGGAAGGGAGGGAGGGAGGAAGGGAGGGAGGGAGGAAGGGAGCGAGGAATACCTGTTTGAGAAGAAGACAAAAAGAGCAGGTACCAAGCCCTGTTGCCTGGCTCTCTTCTTTCTCCTTGGAATTCTTCTAGTCCCCATTAATGAAGCCACCTGACTGCTTGGCTGTTACTAGAGAGAATCTTACTAATCACAGTGCTGGGGCCTAGAAAAGGATGAAAACACAAGTCTCTTCTGACCATTTCCTGGGGAATAGCCCCAGAACTACAAAAGGCTGATGGCAGATCAGCACCAGCCTAGGGGAGGCATTCATTCAGGGCTGATTAACAAGGCTCAGTCTTGCAACCACTTTCATCTCACTCAATAGCTTGAATAAAGAATTTGAGAATATAGGGGCCAGGGGCCAGGTGCGGTGGCTCACACCTGTAATCCTAGCCCTCTGGGAGGCTGAGGTGGGTGGATCACTTGAGCTCAGGAGTTAGAGACCAGCCTGAGCAAGAGCAAGACCCTGTCTCTAAAAATAGCTGGGTGCCATGGCCTGCAGTCCCAGCTACCTGGGAGGCTGAGGCAAGAGAATCACTTAAGCCAAGAGTTTGAGGTTGTTGTAAGTTGTGACATCAGGCACTCCATCAAGGGATTCAAAATGAGACTCTATCTCAGAAAGAAAAAGAATTTGAGAATATAATTCCTAGGACTGCAGTTGACATTGAGTGGACTGTGATTGCCCAGGAGACCTCTTTCTTTCTCCTGAGTTGTTATGAGACATAAATGTACTAAAACATACTGTCTTGAGCCTGGTGAAGAGGCTGCTAGTTATCTCTCAATACCTGTTGGGTTCTTCTTCCATAATAATAGCACCACCAGGCATTAACTGGATATATGACCAACTGGAAAAAGATCCTATTTTCCTGACAATTAGACTCTGTCTAAAGAAAAAAAAGATCCTATTTTCTAGCCTTCCTCTGGCGTCTACTGATTTCTGGCCATGGGATGCGGACAGTAGTGTTGTGTGCAACTTAAAGAGAGTAGACATATACTCCCTTTCCCACCTTCCTATGGCTTGGAAGTCCAGGGCCTACAGTGGACTATGAGGTGCCCTAGGAAAGGAGCAAAAGACAGAAGGAGCCTAGTTCCCTGTCACTAGGATGCATGGACACCCTCTGAATTTCTCAAATAAACTTCTGTCTTGTTTTAGCCAACATTACTTTAGGTTTTCCTATGCCTCACAGCCGAGCTTAATCCTATTTTATCACAATGTGCCTGGCACATGGTAGGCATTCATCCAATGTCAGGTTCTTTGCCATCTTTTTTTGACAGCTCTTTGGTATTACTGTATTCTCTCTTGTATTTTAGTTATTTTGGGGCTTTCTTCCCCCATCTGTTTATCTGAAAGGTCCTTGAGAGTGGGAACTATGTCTTATTTTTCTCCTTTGCCTTTCACAAGGTAGACATTTGATTTGTTGTACAAATTGTGCAATTTGTCACTCAGATGAAATTCAGTGAAAATAAAGACCTACAAATTGCAGAGATATGGATGGTGAAGGGCTAGCTAGGAATGAACGATCTGGGAATCATGACCGACCATAAGCTAATTGTGTGTCAAGAAGGCACTGCTGTTTTTTTTTAAATTGAACATAAATTTGGGATGCATTAACTAAATTAAGTAGCATGAAGGAACCAGCGTAAAGAGTAACTCAAATGAATTTAAAAGATGATTCTCAAAGGGGAGGAAGGAGGTGGTTGTAGATAGATTTAATTTTAAAAAGCCTGCTTCCTGGGCCCTAGCCCTAGAGAGTCTGTTCGAAAGTTCCCCAGTGAGTCTGATGTGCAGCCAGAATCAAAAATAGCTGACGAGATGACAAGGTGAAAGTGTTTGGTGGCTTCTCTTGGAAAAAATACATGAAGTCATTTAACTGTCTTCTCAAACGTATGAAAGTTTGTTTTCAGATGGCTGTGGTGCATTTCTCTCTCCAAAGGAGCAGAGGAAAGACTTCACTGATAGCCAGGGAAGTGAGAATTCCTGGGGTCTTGGCCCAGCCAACAGGCCCTGGGCCTCTGGCAGGTCAGTTCACCTCTTAGGCTTTTTCTTCTGTAAATTGTAAGAAAGTGGGCTTTGTGATCTGGCCCAGCTCTGATAGCCTATGACTCTCTCTGGGGTTCTTGGCCTTAAGCTAGGACTTTCCAAGTGGGCACTTTCTTGTGCGTGATGTGGACCCTAAGCCCTCTCTCCTCCCACTCTCTGATGGCAGCTTCCAGTGCAAAGTGGGAGCTCAGCAGTGGAGCTCTGTGCCTGCCCTTGTGGGCTGAGAAGGCCCAATACTCTGTGCCCTTAGGGCCACTTGCCTATCACTTTCTTGCATTTTTCACATTTCCACTTAGCCCCCTTTACCCTCTCCCTTTCCCTGCCTCCTCCCTATAATTATAAATAGTACTTTAAACTCTAGAGCAAAGCTCTTCAATTAAGGTGTAGACAAAGTGGTTTGACTACACTTGATTTGAATGGGAGAGAACACAAACCTTAAAACATTTGCTTTTCAAAGCCAGAAAAGAAGGGGGAGAGAAACTGGGATTTGCCAGATGTCAGTTTAAAGGGGCCTAAAGAATTTCTAAACCTTTGTTTACCAAATCCTTCCTTAGAACCTCAGTGAATCCTGGGTCTGTGGCTACCTGGCAGGAGAGGCCAATGAGAAGCCAAAACCAGACGGGAAAGGGTGGGGTGGTGGTGGGAGGTATTTGAATTTTGTTTTTTCCTCTTAATTATCTGGGGCAGCCCTTGGAGATATCGGTTCTCTTTGCATTGGGAAATTAACCCTTAATCTCCACAAATGAGGGCAATCAACCCATTTACTAAATAAACACAGATCATTGCAAACTGGCTTGCCCCTCTTTGTGATTTAATTTCAGAATAGCTTTACCTGAGGGAGGAGCTGAGGAGCGGCGGGGCCTGAGTAACCTGGCGGGGGTGAAGGGAGGTGTCCTGAAGACGTGTCTAACAGAGGGTAGAGAGTGCTGGTTTGAGACTGAAGAGGGCTTTGAGATTTCCTTTTCATGAGGAAATCTGAGACCCTTCCTGGCTCAGGTCATACCTTCTGAATGTATTTGGGACCTTCTGTTGTATGATGTTAATTTTGGCTTTGGAAGTGTGAAGCTAGCTAAAGCAACTTGTATTAGAATGCTGGCTATCAGAAGCTCTGGGATGGCAACAGAGAAGTGCTTTATTTTTTAACTAACGCTCTCATTAGTGTGGTAAGGAATCTCTCCTTGCTTTTAATTCCCCTCCTTAGTCACCAGTTATTTTGTTTATAAGTAGTCACAGAAGTTTATTTAAATCCTAAGCAGTCCCACTGCAGTAGGGTGCAGGACCAGGCTCAGAATGGGCCCTCCATAAATGAATAAATAAATAAGGTACAGCTCAAAGTCGAAAGGGTGTCATAAAACCACATGACCTTTGTTCATAAGAAATAATTTATTCCCAGCCTACCATGTATCTAACACTGTACTAGATGCTGAGAATGTGTGTTCTTGCCATCACTGATCTTTAGTTTTAATTAATAAATAAATCTTTTTTTGTGGGTGATGACCTTATGTTTGTCTCAAAATCATAATGGGAGTTTGGCACTGAGCTCAGAGCCAGCCTATCTTGTGATTTTAAAAAGAGGGGCTGAGTTGGAGAATGGGTCGGGAATTTATTTTTTAGAAGTGACCTTGGAGTCCAGTAATTCCTTCTCTTTATTTTACAGGTGAGAAAACTGAAGCCCAAGATGGAGTGAATTGTTCAAGGGCTCATAGAAAGAACTGGAGCTAGAATCGCACGTTTGGGTGCCTGGGCTTATGTTTTATGCAAGAACTTGAGCAAAATACTCTGTGCCTAACTTTATTCTCTCTGCTTCCTGCCCACCTCAAACTGGAAATGACTTGTGCCAGCTTCAGAGTGAAAGATCTGAGTGACCAGCCCTAGCAATGGGGCTTTTTTTTTTTTTTGAGACAGAGTTTCACTTTGTCGCCCTCGGTAGAGTGCCTGGCGTCACAGCTCACAGCAACTTCTAACTCTTGGGCTTAAGTGTTTCTCTTACCTTAGTCTCCCAAGTAGCTGGGACTAGAGGCGCTTGCCACAACGTCCAGCTGTTTTTGTTGTTGCAGTTATCATTGTTATTTAGCTGGCTGGTGTATGCGGCTGGTGCCCTAGGCTGGCAGTCCTAACCGCTGAGCCCAGGGGGGCTTTCAGGGTGGCTCTTGCCCCTGGGCCCTACGGAAAGCTGTGAGGAGGCTGCTTTGCTCGCTGTCCATAGCCTGAGCCGACCCCTGACAGCTGGGCCTTGTCAGGGACTGGAAAGGCATGGTTGAAACCCTGTTGGAGTCCAGCCTGACTCCAGAGGCAGGGGAGGGACTTGGCTGTCCCTGTTGGCTGTTTGAGCTGGGGAGAGAGCGGCTGGCCTATTTCTGTGGTCTCCAGCAGACTTGTGAAGAGCGGCTACCAAAACAGAGGAGTTCTGAAACAGCCCAGGAGGCAGGAGGGAGAGGAAACATTTAGAGAAGAAATAAACAAAAGAAGTGACAGACTTCTCACTCTGGCAAATGGGGCTTTGGTTTACCTGTGAAACTTTACTCCTCCTCTTCCCCTAGCTTTAGATTTATAAAGCTAGTTCACAGCTCCAAGAGATTACCCATTATTTTAAAGCCCTACTTCTGAGGACCATATTGGTCTTGTCCTGCCTTAATTCCAGCTGAACAGTTAAAAGTGAGCCCATCTGACTGATTCCTGTGTCTGGTATTAGTCCTGTCATCACCCTTCTTATTAACCGCTAACATTTATTGAGTGCTTACCATTATCCCGCATTGCGCTACATCATTGATCTGTAGTCATTGAATCTTCATCCTCACAATGCCCCTTTGAGGTAGCTGCTATTTATTCAACCCATTTTACGGGTGGGGAAACAAAGGTATACAGGTGTCCAAGTAAGTAAAAGACCAGGACTAGGAACCTACTTCTTTCTTTGAAGAAAAAAAACTTGTGGGAGGGGAAGAGGAGAAGGAAAGAGATTTAGCCTGCCCCTGAGGGTATGAGCCACTAAACACCCAATTATGTCGGGCCTGGAGAAAGATCTCAGAGGACTAATGGAGAGGGTGAGCTTGTGCTCTGTGGGGAAGCCTCAGTGAGGATGTGTTTCTATCTACCTCTTCTGTAGCCAGCTGTCCAAGGGAATGACCTAAGACTGAGATGTTGGTGGGATGCGGGATCACTCTAAGGTATATAGGACATCCCATTTAGAAACCATTTCACATTTTTCTGCTAGGAGTGATAGAAAACATTTTGGTATAGTGGGCACTCTGCTTTCTTTAGAGATGTAGTTTGTGAGTCATGGTTAAGAGCCCAGGTTTTGAGTAGATAGTTATGTGGCTTTGGACAAACAATTTCTCTAGGCCTCAGCTTCCTCATCTGTAAAATGGTGATCTTAATAGTATCTGCCTCATAGGATTGTGAAGATCAAGTGAGATAATACAACGAACTAGTACCTGGGATGCTGTAAATGCTCAATAAGGAGTGGTTTAAAGAGGCAATTTGGTCTAAGCAGATAGGAGCTAAAGTTTCTGGTTTCTCAGAAGGCTGCCAGTGTCCTCCATGCACCCCTGAGAGTGAAAATACTGTAGGAATGGCTGGGCCAGAAGAAAGTCATGTTTCCATCTGAATATTTCCAATGAACTGAAGAGATGGATATTTGTAAGTTGTTGCAGACCACAAGAGAAAGCTATTGAAGAGAAAGCTTTCTTTTCCAAATCCAGATGCTTATACTCCATAGAAAAGATATTTTGGGCATCCCATGTTTTTTTTCCACCCATGTCCTTTTTAGGCATTGGTCTTTCAGAACCCAAAACTGTGCCAGGTATAAATAAGGGAAAATGTTATTTTTCATTCCTAGGCAATATATGCATAGAGTTTATCAACATGATCACAATCTTCAAAGAAGCTGAACTTCTTCTAAATGTTTTCTGATGGAAAACAGGGAAAATGTCAAGTCCCAATAATACATTTTTCACTATGTTCAACTTTGCTTTATATTATTGTCTGGGCCATTTCATTTGGGATGCAAGCCAATTCAAAATGCCTTAGAGATCATTTTAGATTTAGAGAACCTGTGGAACGCAGCCCATTTTTGCAAGTGGAAGGGTCAGAAGCAGTTATTTGCTACATGGAAGCCCCTGGCAGGCAGCATTTGCAGCTAAACCATATTTGTATTTCCCAGGAGGCTTTGTACTGGGTTGGTGCTTTAAAATATTTGTTAAGTAAGTTGTTGTTTTTTACTTCTCTTTACCTTGTGCAGTTAACGTTGTTGACTTAAGGTCATTATCCTCATTACAATTTCTTTTCTTTCTTTCTTTCTTTTTTTTTTTTTTTGGAGACAGAGTCTCAAGCTGTCTCCCTGGGTTGAGTGCTGTGGTGTCATAGCTCACAACAACCTCAAATTCTCAGGCTCAAGTGATCCTCTTGCCTCAATTTTTCTACTTTTTTCTTTTTCTTTCTTTCTTTTTTTTTTTTTTTAGTAGCGATGGGGTCTCAATTTTTGCTCAGGCTGGTCTCAATCGTCAAGCAATCCACCTTCCTTGGCTTCCCAGCCTCATTACAATTTCTGAAAGCTTAAACATTGATGTTGGTGTTTATGTATGTAGGTAAAATAGCTATTAATTACAGAGTTGAGTCTGATCTCTCCCCTTTCTACAAGACCCTTGTTTCTGCACCTATCACCATGCCCCCCTTGATTAAAGTCTGTCTTACTGTCTTTAAAACAAACAAAAACATACCATTAATTACAAAAATGCTGTTTTATTTTGTAGTAAGTGAAAAATAGTGGCCTCTCTTTTATGACTTCTATAAACCAGTGAGTGCTTTGAGCACCCAAAGACTTTGAACAAACAGTATCTTACTGTTTAAAAATTACAGATTCTTTTGATAAACATAAAACCCACACAGTTCCCCCGGAAGGTCTAATGTGTTTTTATCTGAAATATTTTAGTTCTGGAAATGAAGACTTAGAGAGGCTAAATAACTTGCCCAAGATCATAGAGCTATTAACTCTTAGGGGCGGGATTTGAACTCAGGCTATTTGGTTCCAGAACTCATGACACCATTTGATCACCCTAACAGGTGTCAGGTGTGTGCACCCTTGGCCAACAAGCAGTTGTGGTTGGACAGATCTTATCTCTGCTAAACTCCAGAGAGAGAGAGAGAGAGAGGGCTCCCTTTAAACATTCCTATTTCAGTTTTTAAACAACTTAATTATTAGAAAGTCCTTCATTATATTGAACTGAAATCTGCTTTCCTAAGGCTTCCATTGATCTTCACAGTACAAATTTAATTCCTCTCCCATACAACCTCTTCTCAGGGTGTGCCACCCTGCCCCCAAGCCTCCTCCTCCCCACTTCTTGCTGGAACACTAGAAATAAGTTCTGTCAAGGTTCCAGAGCCCTGCAGTGGCTGAGACTCAGGAGAGGTTGGATGGGGCCTGGGCAGGAGGCAGAATGTTAAATCAGGCATTGCCAGGAGATTCCAAGTAATGTTTAGAATGGGTGGGTAAGGAATTCCCAAGGAACCAGCTGAGAATGGCTCACCATCCCTGAATTACACCTATCCCTGTAACATAGATGTTGCATAAGATGTAATTGGTTCTGAAAGTGGTGAGTGCAGAGGAATAGCTAAGATTTGAGCCCTCTTTGTAACTGAGTCTTTATTCCCTGACCTCCTGGGGTTCAGGGGGAAAGGGAATCATGCACATAAAAGAAGTAAGGATGAGACCCCAAAGACATAAAAATGGGGAGGTTGGTGGGGGGGGCCTGAATGGGGATGCAAAGTAAGTTTTTCAGCAGGAATGATTGCGTGGTGCTTAATGGGTTTGAAGTGGCAGTGCAAGAAGATAAATTAATACCCTGGTCTGAGCATGAAAGAAAGAAAGTTAGAAATGCAGTTTTAAAAAATTTCTGTTCTCTCCACTGATTATGCCATAGAAATAGAAACGTATGGGTCTGTTGCATGGGTAGAGTAATAAAGCCGCCAGAGCCAGCTCCCTGGGGAGAGCTGTCACAAGAAACGAAGGAGAAGCAACTTCTGGCAGTAGTTTTTAGCTGTCCCCTTGCCCAGCCCCACCCTACCTTTGAGATCTTTGCTAAACTGGCACCCGATGGATGGATAGCATATCTCTGGGTAACCACGTGGCCATATATCTTCAAAAGGTCAGCAATGATGTGATAGTTCCAAAGAACTCAAATTCTGACAGAATGGAAGATCTTTTGGAGAGGCAGCAAAAATAGAAAAGAGAAACCTTCCCTATGTCCAAATGCAAGTTCATTCATCCATCAAAAACTGTGTGTGTGGGGCGGCTCAAGGAGTAGGGCGCCGGTCCCATATGCCGGAGGTGGCGGGTTCAAACCTAGCCCTGGCCAAAAAGCACACACAAAAAAATACAAACAAACAAAAAAAAAAACCAAACTGTGTGTGCCAGGCCCTGTACTTGGGCCCATAGGATGCAGGGGTAAGCACACCCAGCACGGTTCCTGTGTTGTGCCATTCGGACTTACTAGCCATGTACTGTGTGCCAGGCTCTGCTGGCCTGCCTTGGGGTGCGGGCTGTCAAAGTCCTGTCCTCTGTTAAGGGCTTTTAGGAAGGAGAGGTGGAGACAAACATCTGTGCTGCTAGCACAGGACTCTGTCTGCTGGACCCGCTGGGACTGCCCCTGCTGGCTGCCTTCTTAGAGATGGAGGGCTTCTGGGAGGCATAGCCACAGGACCCCACCCCACCCCCACCCCCAACAGACAAATTCTCCTTTGTTTAAATGTGGATATTGTTCTCTCTGGTAGAGCAGTGGGCAAGTCTAGCAATGTCAGCTTCCCTTCCCTGGCCAAGCCTTTGAGCAGACTGGCTTTCTCCATCCACAGTCTCTCAGCATCTCCCAGTGATTAACATAACATGACGCTGGGCCCATCAAGATAAGATCCTAATGGCCACAATGGCCTCCCTTCCTCCCCTAGCCCTTCTTCATTGCTCTGCATGTTGTGCTCACTTTCAGCAGGGAAGAATTTAGAAGCATGGGGCTAGGCGACCCCGTTCTGCAGGCAGCTCCCCGCAAGGCTTGTGCGAGGGCTCCAGGGACGGAGATGCATTTCCCTTTAATAAGCTTCTCACACTACATTAAAGATAAAAGGGGAAGGGAAATATTTATATTCTGACAAAGCAGCTCTTCCCTTCAGGCTCTTGTTTTATTTATTAACTTGCTCTGTCCTCTCTCAGCCTTTCTCTCTCTATTTCAGGGGCTAGGCATTTCCTCTCCTTCTCCCCTTTCGTCATTAATTTTGTGGGTGAGTGACAGTGACAGGGGGACTTTAGAATCATTGTCAAAGAGGTGGGATTTATAGGTGGGTGCCATTCCCAGATGACACACACAGCTGTTCCTCCACCGTCCTGGGAGATGCTCCCATTACCACCCTTATTATGGAGCCCTTGGACGGCAGGATGGATCATGCTGGTGAAGTTATGTCATTGAAAAGGAAGCTATGTCAGCCCAGCAAATTGCTAAGAGATACAGTAACCTGGATATGACTGTGTGCACCTGGGACTTTTTCCACCTCTTATTTTATTGCACATTTTCTTTTCTCACAGAGGTGATCCCTTAAAGATCCTTATTTCCTCCAGCTAATCTGTCCAGAGCCAATAAAACACAGGTATGCTGTTTTGAATCTCCTCTTTGCAGTTCACCTCTTTGCAATGACCATCACTGAGGTTTCAGACCACCCATTGTTCTAAAGCCCACCCTAGCTGTTAAGGAGTTAATTCCCCTTAACTCCCCTCCCCCCATCCCACACCACTACCAAAGAATCTGCCAGATTAGTCAAGAGGGCAGGTGGTTTAGGTTTTACTGTTGACCTTGGTAATACCTGGAGTGTTCATCTTGTTTTCCAGATAGAGGCTCTTTTCTTTTTGGTAATGGCTTTTTTAAATGAGACTATTCAGGAGCTATTCAAATAAGAGGAAAGCAGCAAATGACTTATCTACTCTCTTGTGGTGAAGCAATGTAGGATGATGGCTGAGAACAAAGGCTCGGGAGCCGCTCTCGGTTTGACTCTTAGCTCTCCTATACTGTCAGTATAACTGCAGGAGGCATCTTCACTCCTCTGTTTCCTTACCTGTAAAATGGGGATGATGATGGTATTTTCTTCTCAGGAATTTTAGAGGATTAAATTTGTAGGTACACGTAAAGTACTTAAGGTAATGCTTGACACATAATGAACTCATGATAAGAATTAGCTATTTTACGGTCACTATTGCCATCCAGAAATAATGAGGGAGATGATAAGTAGTTTTATAGCAACATGATCATACTATGCTTGCTTTAAAAAATAATTATAAGCAGTATGTTTAGTTTTACCTGAATTTAACAGAAGAAAGGAACTCAGATGAAATTAACAAACTTCAAATATTAGTTCCTGAATGACAAGATATGTTAGTTCCTAAAAGATCATTCCAAGATTAGGATAAAATAATAGATGATGAAAATTAATTGAAAGGTTGGGTGGGTGGTTTTGATTGACTTTCTGCTAAGCGATAAGATGATTTAGCACTCTCATGCTTCTTCCCCTCCCCTGGTTTTGAAGCTTTTATAATTTTTAATTTGTTTGGTTTGATAGCATCTACATCCTGATTTGCATCCATTTATTTCTCCAGAGGTTTAGTCCTTATTCTACATTTAATTGGATTCAATGTTTATTGCTAGTCCTTTTATCAAGACTTTCACATTACTAATTCTCTAATGTGGTCAATTTCTTGCCTGGCAGTACTTCATTGTTAAGTAGTTTTGTTGGTCCAGTTTTGCCCCTACAGAAGGACTTACTGGTGCTGTGTTCCCCAAATTCTTTCATATTTGTGACTGTCTGACTGTTACCCCCCTGTATGTGAATACCTGCTTACTGCTTGTGATGTTCTTGGGTCAACCCAAGGTCAATCCCAACTTTGTAGGAATTCTTTCATTATGTTCTGTCATTAAATGTTGTTATTTAGAAGAATGAAGCCAGGCTTATAGTTTTCTCCTTGCTAGGCCCTAGGTTTTCTTCTTAGATATCTGCAGCATCCTTTCTTCAATAACAAGAGCTATTTTTTTTTGGCCAGGTCTGGGTTTGAACCCAGCACCTCCGGTATATGGGGGCAGCACCCTACTCCTTTGAGCCACAGGCGCTGCCCAACAAGAGCACTTGTTGATGGTTCTATATCAAATTTCCCTAGTGTAGAGTGGGACTTTTTTTTTTTTTTTTAAGTACCAGATGTTTTCTGGCATAGAGTGGGCCCTTTAATCTGCAGATTCAAATATTCTTTGAATTTGGAGAAGTTTTTCTGCATTATATCCTCAAAATGTTTTCTGTTCTATTTTGGGGGGTACAGAGGAGGCTTCTTTCAGGTATGGATGCCAGTTTATCCTCTATTTCCGTTTCTTTATAGTTGCTTTAATCATTTCCTTTTACCTCTGTTTTAACCTGTATTTCCTCATTTATTTCCCAGTTGTATTGGTTTGATTTTTGGGGCTGGTGTTTCTCGTGCCTTTACTTTTTTCTCATGTATAGAAGATAGAAGGTGATGTTGTCTTGGTTCTTAATTGTTTGTTTAGCTGCCTGATCTCTCCTTTTGCCTCTCATTCTTTTCCAATCTTTTTCTGCTTTGTCAATTATGTCTTTGTCTCTGAGGCTTAGCAAAGAGGCAGAGGGATGCTCCTACCTCTGACCATAGTATAGCTTGGGGAGAGAGAGCAAACACACACAAATGTGAAATAATAATCAAAACCCTCCATGTGCTCAAAATGAGCAATCCAGACATCAGATGCTGTGCGAGTTCAGAAGGGGTAGTTACAAAGAGATGATGGTTGGGATGTTCAAAGACCTGGGATAGAGGGATGAGCAGCATTTCTGCAGTGAGCCAGCTGGTCTGTAGAGGGCTGGGGGGAAAGGGCAGATGCTGGACAGGGGTAGTCACAGCGTGGAGAGCCTGACACTGTGGAGGGTTCACTCAGCACAGTGTTTGGGTCCTCAGGCTTCAGAGTCACACAATCTGGGTTCAACTCTTTCCTCTACTGCTTGTTAGCTGTGTGACCTTGGGCCAGGTACTTGACCTCTCTGAGCTTCACTTTCCTCATCTATAACATAGGAGTAAGCCTCTGACATTGTTAATGAAAATTAAATGAGATAATTAATCTAAAGGACAAAGCAGTTTGTTGTATTACATGTTTAATAAATGCTGACTATTATTCTGGGAGCCCTTGAGTCCCTAACTGGATTGTGAGGTCCTTGGGGGAAGATGGGATTCTACCTTATCCCTCATTGTATGTATCTAATATGTTTCACACATAGCAAATAAGCAATAAATACATGGATGACTTTATTGTATTGGTTAGGTAGTTAGGTCATATTTCATTGCAAATGGCAGAAACCCTAAATCAAACTGGCTTAAACTAGGGGTGGGTGGACTATAGCCTGTGGATCCAATCCAGCCTGCCACCTGTTGCTGTAGAGTTCATGAACTAAAAATGAGTTTTACATTTTTAAAAGTTTGGAAGAAAAATAACATGAATATTTTGAGAAACTTGAAAATTATATGAAATTAAAATTATAGTGACTATTGGAACACAGTCACACTCGTTCATTTATATTGTACATGATATATGACAGATATTGGCAAACTTTTTCTGGAAAGAGCCAGGTAGTAAATATTTTAGGCTTGGTGGACTATATAGGTCCTCTGTGACTACTACTAGCTCTACTGTAGGACTAAAAAAAGCAGCCATGGGCGATAGGAAATAGAGTGAAACAGTGAAAGGACTCCTAGACGGGGAGCCAGGTTTCCTGGGTTCTAGGCTTGACTTTTACCAACTAAGGTTAGGATTTTGATTAAATCATTTCACTTCTTTGGATCAGATTGCCCAGATTTTTTTTTTTTTTGAGACAAGAGTTTTACTTTGTTGCCCTTTGGTAGAGTGCTGTGGCGTCATAGCTCACAGCAACCTCAAACTATTGGGCTGAAGTGATTTGCTTGCCCCTGCCTCCCAAGTAGCTGAGACTAAAGGTGCCCACAACACCACCTGGCTATTTTTAGAGATGAGGTCTTGCTCTGGCTCAGGCTGGTTGGCTGGTCTCAAACCTGTGAACTCAGGCAATCCACCTGTCTCAGCCTCCCAGAGTTCTGGGATTACAGCGTGAGCCACCAAGCCTGGCTAGATTGTCCAGATTTTGTAGACTTCTTTTAGCTCTAAAATTTCTATTTGGGTTTCCCATTTGAAAAACCTAGACTTTCACTGTGGGTGGGTGGAATAGTTAGAATACATCATTTGTAGCAACAGAAGCCAACTGTAGTTTAAATTTAAGTGAAAAGACATTTATTGTAAAGATATGCAGACAGGTCACAGAAATAAAAGGAAAATAGAATATATAGGCTTAAAGAGGAGCCAGAGTAAATCCTGGGGTTCAGGCAACAGGAACCAATGGACAATCTCTTCAGGATACTGCAGTCTCAGTTGACCTCTGATCATTCTCAAGAAAATGTAAGATTGAAATTCCAGGTTGGGTGCAGTGGCTCATGCCTGTAATCCTAGCACTCTGGGAGGCTGAGGTGGGTAAATTACTTGATTTATTTCAGACCAGCCTAAACAAGAGCAAGACTGTCTCTACTAAAAATAGAAAAACTAGGCTGGTATTGTGATGGGTGCCTTTAATCCCGGCTACTGGGGAAGCTGAGGCAAGAGGATCACCTAAGCATAAGAGACTGAGGTTGCTATGAGCTACGACACCATGTCACTCAACCCAGGGTGACAGAGTGAGACTCTGACTCAAAAAAAATTTTTATTTTTGAAATTCCAACATTATGTTTCTAGCTTAGCTTAGATTTGTGTAAAGAAGCACCATGATTGTACTCAACAGGGAACCATAGCTCCCCAAGCCAAATGAGACGGTACCACTAGTAAAAAGGGCAATGGATGCTAGGCAGGCAAAAATGACAGACGTCCATGACAATGAAGGCATAGTATTTTAAGTGCTAGACATTGCAGCATGAGGAGCCAACGCCGATTCTTGAGTTGTTTTCTCATTCTCTCAGCAAATACCTACTGAATTTATGACCAGCATTTTGGAGGACACCAAAGAAATGCAACAATGACCTGTAAGACTGGTGGGAACAGGTGCTTGGAACAGTATTGTATTCCCTTTTAATTCAAATCATTAAAATACAACTGGGCATATGCAACTGCAGCTTGCTTTACAGGAGAGATGGTAAGTAACTCTCTAATTATATGTATTACACTGTAGGCAGAGGATCCTGAGACAAGTGACTTATATCACATGTCAAGGGGCAGAGCTAAAAGCAGGACTTGACTTCCTGACTTGAATAACTGTTCTGAACCAGCTGCTTAGCAACCATGTTACCATGTGAGGAACCTTGGCGCCTGGCTGCCCCATTAAACTGTGAACTTCTCAAGGGCAGAGGGGAGACCTGTTCCCCTGTGTTTTCTCCGGGGCCTTGCATGGCACTGGACACACAGAAGACAGATACTCAGTAAGGAGCCTGCATTACAGTTTGCATCAATGAAGCTGAGCCTATCTCCGTTTTAGATGAAGACTTGAGCTGAAAAGTATTGAAAACATACCCAGCTGCTGTCAGCACAGCCTGGTCTGGGGACACAGGAAGGATTTATTTCAGAGCAGAAGAATTTCAGAGACTTTTTCTAGTAGAAAATCGAGACATAAGCTCTGTAGCATTCATCTTAGATAACTCATCTGTCTCAATGTGTACGTTATTACTGCTGGCGAATAAGGAAAACTTATGACCTCACAAAGCAAGCTAGTGAGTGTAATCATCTCCATTCATCTCTCTTCTTTTCTATGAGAAAAAATTAACCTGTGTCTTAAAATTTGCTCAGAAGGAAATGCTTACAGAAATTTGTTTTCAATCAAGTACGTGTGCACGTGTGTCCTCTTTGTTTAGGAAAACTCACCACCTCACTAGTCTTATCTTTGAAGGCTGGTACCCAGGCTCTTCCCCAGCTGTCTCTGACTCCACAGCTGCCCTGCCAAGGTGCAGGATTAGCCCCACAGTGAGTGCTGGAAGGGTGGATCTCAGAGGCCCTGAATTAATTTGTTAAATAAAATGGCTTCTGGCTTGGCGCCTGTAGCTCAGTGGTTAGGGTGCTGGCCACATACACAGGGGATGGCGGGTTTGAACCTGGCCCGGGCCTGCTAAACAACAATGACAACTACAACAACAATGACAAATAGCCAGGTGCTGTGGCGGGTGCGGGTGGTCCCAGCTACTTGGGAGGCTGAGGGAAGAGAATCGCTTAAGCTTAAGAGTTTGAGGTTGCTGTGAGCTGTGACGCCATGACACTCTACCTAGGGTGAATAGTGAGATTCTGTCTCAAAAAATAAAATAATAAATAATAAATTAATTAATTAATAAACAAAATGGCTTCTTCTTTTTCTTATTATTTACCTTTACCTGAAAAATATTACCTTTTGTTCTTCATCTGAGGCAATCAGTTTATTCCAGTAGGCCTAGATTTGTGGGACAGTAAGGACTTCCAGCTTCAGTTTCACAAGAACCTAGAGTGTCTCCAATTATCTGAAGGCATGTTGAGAAATATTCAAAATAGTCTATGGCCATACCACCCTGATTGTGCCTGATCTTGCCTGATCTCGAAAGCTAAGCAGGGTCGGGCCTGGTTAGTACTTAGATGGGAGAAATCTTCAAAATTAAATTAACCTCAGTTCACTGTGGCTTAGTAAATCACCATCACTCTGCACTGTAAGGAGCAGAGGGAAGAATGTTGAGAAATCAAAGATTTTCTAGATTGTCACATCTCCAAAAACATTGGCTCTTTTGGAGATTATTATTTTTATTTTTTATTTTTTGAGATAGAGCCTCAAGCTGTCACCCTGGGTAGAGTGCTGTGGCATCACAGCTCACAGCAACCTCAAACTCCTGGGCTCAAGCGATTTTCCTGCCTCTGCCTCCCAAGTAGCTGGGACTACAGGTGCTCGCCACAATGCCTGGCTATTTTTTGTTGCAGCCATCATCATTATTATTATTTTTTGAAACAACAGCAGACACTAAGAACAATTTTATTTATTTATTTTTTTAAATATATTTTCTCTTCCTTGTGATTTTCTTTTTTTATTGTTAAATCATAGCTGTGTACATTAATGCGATCATGGGGCACCATACACTGGTTTTATAGACCGTTTGACACATTTTCATCACACTGGTTAACATGCCTTCCTTGCAGCCATCATTATTGTTGGTGGGCCC
The DNA here is from genome assembly GCA_963574355.1 of Loris lydekkerianus. Taxonomy (NCBI): domain Eukaryota; kingdom Metazoa; phylum Chordata; class Mammalia; order Primates; family Lorisidae; genus Loris; species Loris lydekkerianus. The sequence continues at coordinate 54,970 of CAUYPK010144244.1, forward strand.
AGACTGGATTCGAACCCATCAGCTCAGGTATATGTGGCTGGTGCCTTAGCTGCTTAAGCCACAGGTGCTGAGTCTGGAGATTATTTTGGGCTAGTTCATCATCACTTTTTCATCTCTAGAGCAAGATTATGGTGTTGATTTGTAAGACTTCTGTTTTTCTTGGGTCAGGCACAGTGGCTCATGCCTGTAAACACAACTCTGGGAGGTTGAGGCAGATTGCCTGAGCTCACAAGTTGCAGACCAGTTTGAGCCAGAGCAAGACCTCGTCTCTAAAAAATAGCTGGGCTTTGTGGCAGTCATCTGTAGTCCCAGATATTTGGGAGTGTGAGGCAAGTGCTAGAGCCCAAGAGTTAGAGGTGGCTGTGAGCTATGTCGCTACGGCACTCTACCAAGGACAAAAAGTGAGACTGTCTAAACGACAAAAAAAACAAAGATTTCTTTTTCTTTTTCTATATCTTTTTTTTCTTTTTCCATGTCTCAACATGAACCAGCCCTTTACATTTATTCCAGAATCCTTAACTTTCTTCTTATCATGTCTACATAACTATGGTCATTTCACTTTCCCCCCTTGTCCTCACCCCACATCTTTTGCCATGTCATGGTGATTCCCCAGCCTGTGTGTGACAGTGAATCTGAGCTATTTATTAATGAGGCCCAGCTTGGGCTTTCTTGCATGTCAGGTTCCCTGGCAACTACAGTGAGCAGTAGTGATCTTGCCATCTACTTAGATGATCTTTCTGGTGGGCTGCCTCTTAGCTATCCCTCCCTTGTAATCCAGGAAATTCTCCAGAAAGTCCATCTCCCAGCTGAACCTCATTTTTCTCTGTGTAGCCGCAGACATGGAGAATTTACACAGACTTAGGGCAATGTTGAAGGTTTTATAAGAAATGTCCAGACAGAAGGGTGGCAGCAATATTAGCTATTACCAAGGTCCCTAACTGGGGCCATTCAAGAGCAGTGCGCACCATGCTTACCTCCAGGAAGGTCGTCCTTCGTCTTACTGTGGTCTTCTTTGAGATATTGCCGTATCATCTACTTTTTTGATAGTTCCCCTCTCCTCCGCTTTCTCCTCCTCCCTCTTCCTCTTCTTCTTTTTTGGAGACAGAGTCTTATTGTATTGCCCTGGGTAGAGTGCTATGGGATCAGAGCTCACAGCAATCTGAAACTCCTGGGCTCAAGCAATCCTCTTGCCTCAGCTTCCCGAGTTGCTGGGACTATAGGTGCCTGCCACAACGCCTCGCTTATTTTATTTTATTATTTTTTATTATTTTTATTTTTGTAATATGACCCTACTTTTGTAATATACATATAATTACATATGTAGTACATATATAATTTTATCCATACATAATTTCATTGCATAGTCATCTAACGTAAGATTACAAAGATTACATACCACTAAATGAAAGAACACTGCTAAATTGTGACACTGTCAATTTAAGATAGACCCAAATTTCAGAAACATTTAGAAGTAAAAAATGCACTGTAGAATTAATGAAATATACATGTACATATAGACTATATATGCATAGAAAAAAAGTAAAATAGGGTGGTGTCTGTGGTTCAAAGGAGTCGGGCGTTGGCCCCAAATGCTGGTGGTGGCGGGTTCAAACCCAGCCCCGGCCAAAAACTGCAAAAAAAAAAAAATAATAAATAAATAAAATATATTATACTAAAATAGAAACATAGGTTATCTCTAGGACAGTGGTTCTCAACCTTCCTAATGCCATGGCCCTTTAATACAGTTCCCTTTAATACAGGCCTTTTAATTTCAACCTGTGGGTTGCGAACCCGATGTTCTAGGTGATATAATTATGGGTATTTTCTTCTTTGTGATTTTCTGTGCATTCTAAATTTTGCATATTGAAAAGGTGATATATTTAGACATTTACTGATAGAAAAAACAATATATTGCCCACCCCACACCCAAATCTTTTAACCCTTCTCTTTTTGAGACAGCGTCTCACTCTGTTGCCCTGGCTAGTCTTAAATTCTTGGCTCAAGCTGGTCTTGATTCCTGGCTCACTTTGGCTGCCCAAAGTGTCAGCATTAAAGCAGGAGCCACTGGGCCCAGCCCTTTCTCCTTTTCTCTTACTCTCCTCTCTATTCTCTCTCTCTCTCTCTCTCTTTTTTCTTTTAATTGTTAAATCATAGCTGTGTACATTAATGCAATCAAGGGGTACAATGTGCTGGTTTCATATACAATCTGAAATATTCTCATCAAACTGTTCAACGTAGCCTTCATGGCATTTTCTTAGTTATTGTATGTAGACATTTGTA
>CAUYPK010144254.1:0-30072 GCA_963574355.1 Loris lydekkerianus
CAGCAGAGGCCTGAGAGGTGAGGGGCTCTAGGAAACAGCAGAGGCCTGAGAGGTGAGGGGCTATAGCAAACAGCAGAGGCCTGAGAGGTGAGGGGCTTTAGGAAACAGCAGAGGCCTGAGAGGTGAGGGGCTCTAGGAAACAGCAGAGGCCTGAGAGGTGAGGGGCTCTAGGAAACAGCAGAGGCCTGAGGCCTGGGCTGTTCTAACAAGCAGAGTGTGAAAAGATGAAGAGAAAACAGCAAAAAGGACTAAGGAGATTTAGGTGGTGAGAAAGAATTCTGACCTCTTTTGAGAGCCAGCCTGGGGCAAGTTGCTTGGCATGCACTGTTTCATCAAATCTCCACTCCAATCTTGTGGAGAAAAAAAATATCCATTTTACACATGAAGGAAATTGAGACTCAGAGAGAAGAAATTGTCCAAAATTCAAATAAGGAAGTAACAGAGCTAGCATTGAAGGCTTTATGTCGAGGACGCCAAGAGCCACACGACCTCTGAGCAAGATGATTTGCAGGTGGGAGGCAGACGCTGGCTGAGGTGATTCATCCGCTGGTGCTCCTTGCAGAGAAAGAGCCCTGGCCCTTGGCGATCCTTAGGCACCCAGTCATTGTCTAATACTCCCCTCACCTGTCCTGTACTGTCTCAATAAAAGGCTACTGCAGAGGCTGCTCGGGGCTGTCCTGCAATCAAGGTTAGCTGCCTCCTGCAAGCTGGTACTTCTAATGCGCCTCATGCCACCAGGGCCACAGGGGCCACTAGAGGTTGCGACACCTTTATTTTTTAAATGTAAATCATTTTATTTTAGAATATTACAGGGGTATACACGTTTGGTTACACAGTTTGCTTTTGTGCATTTGTAAGTCAGAGTTATGAGTGCGCCCTTCACCCAGAAGTGTGTGATGTGCCCCACCCGTGAGGTGGGAATTTTCCCATGCCCCCTTCCCTCCCCTCCTCTTGAATTCCACTGAGTTTTGCTTCCATATGTGCCCAGAAGTGTTGATCAACTACTTCCGATTTAGTGCTGAGCACATGTGGTGTTTGTGACACCTCACTTAGGAGACTGGTCTCCAGTTCCATCCAAACTGTTAGAAAAGATATTAGGTCAGGTCACCATTTTTTATGGCTGAGTAACACTCCACGGTGTCCATATACCACATTTTATTTATCCACTCAGGTACTACTGATGGGCACTTGGATTGTCCCCACATCTTTGTGATTATGAATTGTGCTGCTGTAACTATTCAAATGCAAATGTTTTCATAAAATGTTTTTTTTAAGTTTTACGTATTTATTTTTTATTTATTTATTTTTTATTAAATCATAGCTGTGTACATTAATGCCATCATGGGGCACCATACACAAATTTTATAGATCATTTGACACATTTTCATCACACTGGTTAACATAGCCTTCCTGGCATTTTCTTAGTTATTATGTTAAGACATTTACATTCTACATTTACTAAGTTTCACATGTACCCTTGTAAGGTGCACCGCAGGTGTAATCCCACCAATCACCCTCCCTCTGCCCACCCTCCCCTCCCCTCCCTTTCCCCCTTTCCCCTATTCTTGGGTTATAACTGGGTTATAGCTTTCATGTGAAAGACCTAAACTAGTTTCATAGTAGGGCTGAGTACATTGGATACTTTTTCTTCCATTCTTGAGATACTTTACTAAGAAGAATATTTTGGATAAATGCCTAGTAATGAGACTGCAGGATCACATAGTAGGGCTACCTCTAGTTCTCTAGATGTCAAAGGCAGGTTTCTAGGCCTGGCTGTGCACTAGCCTTGCACGGAGACAAGCTAATGTTGAAACACACATAGTTTTTGCCATGCTGGTCCCCCAACCATGACAGAAAGGGACTGGTTGGTGTTCTTTCATCTTCCTCCTGCCTTGGGCAGGGTGATTCTGGGACATGCGCTGCACCTCGGCCCAGGACTCCTGGCGGGGCTCACACCAGCACACACAGTCACTGCTGGGGGTCGAGAATGTTCCCGGACTGGTCTCCTTTCAGTCCCTGTCTCACCTGCCCACGCCCTTAGTGGCATTTCCAAAATGGCCTCCCAAACAGGGCCCTGGCACCTGTGTGTTTATCTTAGAAGCCTCTTCTGGGAACCCAAAGGTAGACTCTTACGTGAAGGACAAAGACACGCAGCTTGGGCGCAAGAACAGATGTGCCCCAGTGGCTCTGGCCCTTTCTCCCCAGTGTACCGTAGTCCTTGGTGTGTGGGGCTGGTCCCCATGTATGCCATGTCAGAGACACGTGTGTCTGAGCACATATCCACGTGTGGCTGTGGGAGGGGTCCACGTCTTTGTGCCTTTCATATGTTAAAGACAGGAAAGGAGAATTGAAGCAGCTCCTTATGTAAATACTGGGCCACAGAATACTTTCCTTCTGCTTCTAGTCATTTCGGAGTTTCTGAAGCTCTGTTGTTCCTCCCCTTGGATGGAGGGTGGGCGTAGAGGTGGGGGGAAATGAGGTTATTTTTGGCCTGGGGATTTCAGGGCCCCCCAGTGACATGAGTGTTCCCTTTCTCTCCCACCCACCCAAGCCCCATCTAAACCCCAGAGGGGAAGATCTACTGACGAAAGGGAGGTTCCTGTAGCCCCGGCACCCCCTCTGCTGCTCTGGATAGCAGAGAATTCACGGAAAGGCGCAGTGGCTCCCCAATGCCACCTGCCCCGGTGCTTCCAACTTGAAAGGAAGGAGGTCGCCAACCCAAGTCTAACAGTTCTCCATTCATGATGGAAACCACAGGCTTGCGATCCATGTCGGTTTGTGTTCAGGCCAAGCGGGTCAAGTGTTCTGAGTACAGGGCTCTCACCTGTCCAAAGCAGATGGCAGAGCATCCCCCGTGTCCCACAGGATGGCTGTGAGCCACCGTGAGTCCAGGAGCCAGAGGAGACCACATGACAGAATATGTTTAGAAGCAGACGGCCACAGGTTCAACTCTTGTGTAGGCCAGTTCCGTGACCTAGCCGAGGGGAGTAAATCAACCTCTCTGAGCTCTGCATCCTCATCTGTAAAATGGGGACGGAAATGTTTTAATCTTAATCAAATAAAATAACATGATTTACCCATCCCATTCTCATGTAGAATGTGCTTACAAATGTCTTCTTCCTTCCTTCTGCCTACCCAGCTACTTCCCAGGAGAGTGCTTGAAACAGAGGCCAAGGCAGGCAGAGAGATGGGAGGGAAGTGGTGTGTCTCCCAGGGTGAGCCGGTGCAGAGGCTTACTGGAGCGCTACTTTAATCCAGTTTACAAACATCACTGTAGCAGACGGAGGACAGGCGGAGGAGGAAGAACTGTAACACAAGGATCTCTGCTGTTAGTTGACAAGGAAAGTACAAATCACTCAACAAAAACAGGTGCAAGTATAAAATAAAGCAATCGCATGAAAGATGAATGCGTTAAAAGGAGCTTAAATTAACTAGAATTCAAAGAAATAAAAATTAATGTAATGATGAGGAGAATCTGTCTGACAGGCACATCTAACGAGAGCGTTCACACCTCTCGCTGGCAGGACTCCATGTGTACGAGCACTCGCAGTCCCTGCTGGAGCATTTGCAAACTGTCACGGCATTTTAGCAGAGCAATGAGGCAACATCTGTTAAAATCCTAAGACATATATTTTTTAATCCAGCAATTCCACTTTGGGGACTCAATTCCATAGAAATTAAAACATCAGCACATCAGGGTACACACACATATACTACACACAGTTAGGTGAATGTTTAAATAAATAGTGCTACGCTATACTGTGGCATGTTGTGTGTTTATCTAAAAGACTAATTTGAATTCTATCCGTTGGATTTCCGTGACTTATTATTGCACACTCTAAGTAAGATGCAAAGAAGTGTGTTTGTATGATGCAACGTCACTTTGGTAAAGCAAACAGTGGCCCAAAATACTCTGTATATGCCTCTAAGAGAGAGTGGGAAGTTAGCGAGTGTGACCACCGTGTTGCTACACAAAGGTCTCTACTCAAGGTGGTAACTATTTACGCAGGGTGAGGTTGAGGGGTCACGTGGGATCATCATATGAAAGGAAGAGGGTGAAAAAAGCAGAAAGGGAAAAAAAGAGAAAGGCAGGAATGTGACCAAAAGTTTGTGCAGTGTAACCCTAGGCACCTGTGCATCTATATGCATTAAAAAGTTCTGATAAAATGAATGATAACATTGTATTTATAACCTGATGACTTCATAGATGACATTACACATTGTTGAGTAAGATACACAGTAATAATGACAGCGAACATGCTAAGCCTTGAACTTCCAGTGGCTTATGGAAAGGGCAGCTCCAGTGAGACGTGGAGGAGAAAAGGTGGCCCGGAGCAGCTAGTGCTCAGAGCAGCTGGAGCAGGACATACCACAGCACGGGTGCAGTGAGGATCACAAGAGGGAGAACGCTTTCCCGTAATGCAACAGGCGGTGGAAGTTTCCAGGAAGTGGAGAGAGGAGGCAGAGGGAGTGAAAGGAGGGAAGGGAAGGGAAGGTTTAGGGCACTGATTTTCTCCTCCTGCACAGCAGAAAATGAACAGGCCCCATGTACATTTGATGGCTTGGGAACAGCAGCTTGAAGTCTAATATCTAAAACATTAATCATAGCAAACAGAATTAAACATTAAAGTATAACCAATAAAACAAGCAGGGCGGGAGAGAAAGGAGAGCACTTTCTCTTGTCCGCCGTGGCTGCCAAGCCTTGGGCTGAAATTACAGTAATGAAGGAACCAGCAGGGTCTCTGTCCCGTAGAATTCACAGTGGACAAAGGAAGACCGGAAATAAGCAGGTGAGTGATGCTACACTGTGGTCAGAAATAAGCAAAAACAGAGGAAGACGGAGGTGGGGTCCTCAGAAGGCCTCCTGAAGGAGGCAGCATTTCGAAACTCAAGATGGGAACCAGGTAGCCTGGAAGGATATTCCAAGAAGCTGGAGTCTCAGGACAGGGGTCTGGAGCAGACTTGTCTGAGGACTCTTGAGACCCCCTCCAGCTCGAGCTGAACAAGGGAGACGGCTGGCCACAGGGGAGGAGAGGCAGGCAGGAATCGGCCATCATCAGCCATGGGGACCTTATTCCCAGGGCAAAGTTAAGTTGTTGGTGTGTTTTAAATCTGGGAGTTATAAGCTCAAAGTTATGTTTTTGAAACATTGCGGTATAGGTAGAAAAGGCCGATGAGGCCACTGGCACACTACAGACTACCAGCAGGGAAGAGGGGGCCTGCCAGGTGCGTTAGCAGGGCAGGCAGAAGAGCCTGGACCTGAGGGGTAGTGACAGGAAGGAGAGCAATAACAAGATTCAAGATCCGTGGAGGGTCTCGTAGTCAGGAGGATTTGTTAAGAGACCACATAAGGAAATGAAGAAACATCCCCTATTTTTCTATCATTAGCCAGAGTCAATGGGATGGGGGGTGTTAGGCAGATCCCACTGAGAGCTCAGTTTAGAGCATGCAGTCCCTGCAACGTGTCTATGACACGTTCTTTGGACACATGTGACAGGGAGCTGTACGTTTGGGAGGAGCTGGCACACAGTTGGCCACTGGAATGGATGAGGTCACCAAAGCAGAGAAGAGACCCTTAAACAGTTCAAAACTCAACTCAGTTATTTCCAAACAAAACACCCAGATCCTTGAGGATTTTTGAAAATAAATGACTTGGATTTCCTCATGGCGTTTGGTTCCACTCACCGGCTCTGGCTGTAGGAATGATGCTGTTGGCTCCGGTCCTTGGCCCTTACACAGGAAGCCGCCAAGCCAGCATGAAAACTGCGTCTCCTCTGAGGTTCCTGCGCCAGGCCCCGTGACCTCACCTCCTTCCTGTCCTCTTCCTTCCACTCTGTCTCTGTGAGAGACAACGGGACCTTGGGCTCAGTTCTGGAAAGGGCTGACCCTTATGAGACGATGCCTTCGCAGCAGAGGTAAGAGGTGGTGTGAACCTTCCTGAAGGTGTGGCTGCAGAAAACAGCCTCCTCTGCCTTCTGTCTGGCCTCTCCCAGCATGGACACCCGCCTCCTGCTTTGCCAACCGCCTGCTTGATGTCTCCACTCAGGTTGTCCCCCGGGCTTCTTCCCACTACTATGTCCAGAGCAAAATTTCTGATGCATTTTTCTCTCCACAGCTGACCCTTATTCAAACTTTGTATTTTCTGTAAATGATGTCATTATTCATCAAAGTGCTTAAACCAGGAGGAAAAAATGGGTGGCCTCCAGAGGCCACATCCTCTTCCCCAGGGCCCGTGTCCTGTGTTCTGTGGACTCTGCTCCTGGCTGTCCTCTCCTTTCCCCACCCTCCATCACTCCCTTAGCCCAATCTTCCACTCTGTATATGCCTCTGTATCTGTCTCTCTTTGCCTCTCCTTTCCCCACCCTCCATCACTCCCTTAGCCCAATCTTCCACCAATCCTTGTCTCTCTTTGCCTGGAGGCTCAGCACCCTGTTATCTCAAACACATGAGCACACAATCAACCTCCATGTGGCCACCCGATCTTTCTAAATCACAAATCTGTTTCTCAGTCTGCCCTGCAAAGCACAAGCAGGGCCCTCCTGCCCCTGTGGGTAAATTCCAAGTTCCATAGCCATCCAAGAACCTCTGTGACTTCCTAGTTTAGCCTTCCCCAGGCTCGTCCCACTGTGTCCCTTCTACCTTAGTGGATGCGAGTGCCCCTAACACTCTACCCGCACCCTGCTCCCCAGCCCATCTTCTCCCCCTCCCCCACTTGCTGCCCCTACTCTGATCACCACACTGCCTCCTCCAAAATTGCATATGTGGGACATATGTCACATTGCACCCTGATCTTCCATGGAGTCAGAGGCCTCTCTGACCAGTCTGTATGGGCTTTGAGGGTAGGAGCCTGGCTTTATTCCTGGAGGAGGCTTTGATGAATGTTTATTGAATGAACGAACCAATGATGTAGTTGACATCCCCACACACATCCCCACCCCTCAACCAAGACCCTCTCTCTATGTCTAATAACTCCAGATTCCTTGCCTCTTACTTATGCCCTCGAGATTCCAATATCAGCCTCACATTGCTGATCAAAGTCATTACCTAAACAAACATCTCAGCTAAAATTTGCCTCCTTTGGCTTCTTAAACCATCACCTCAAGAGTGACCAACCTTCTCTTCTCTACCTCTTTACTCTTTTATTCAAAGCATGGATTCTTTTTTTTTTTTTGAGACAGAGTCTCACTTTATTGCCCTCAGTAGAGTGCTGTAACATCACAGCTCACAGCAACCTCCAACTCCTCGGCTTAGGAGCTCTCTTGCCTCAGCCTCCTGAGTAGCTGGGACTACAGGTACCCACCACAACACCTGGCTATTTTTTTTTGTTGCAAATGTCATTGTTTAGCTGGCCCAGGCTGGGTTCAAACCCACCACCCTCAGTATGTGGGGCCATCACCCTACCCAATGAACCACAGGTGACGCCCCAAAGCGTGGATTTTTATGTGAATACTATATTTATTTTATGAATTTATAATTGCTTTTCTCCCCCATCAGAATGCAAACATAAGGAGGGTAGGGACATTTCTACCATTACTGTTAAATTCGCAAAACCCTGAAAGGCACATGCATGTCACAGGGGCTCAATAGATATTTGTTGTGAAAATGAATAAATAAATGACTCTGGTGTCAGATATTAATAACTTTCAAAATTAATCCTGCTACATAATAATTTGTTCTTGACTATTTTTAAAAATTGAGTGTAAGCAGACTGGGTCTGAAAAATGAGACAGAATTAGGCGATCAGGCTGGAGTAAGAATTGAGGTGAGGCTCAGGCAAGCTGTAGTGCCCTCTTACCCCAGCTCCTTCCCTCATTTACCCGAAATCCATGATGACATCCCTTTTCCTCCTCCTCTCCTGCTGTGTTCCCTGTTCTCAGCCTAACCATGGGCAGAGCTGAGGTTTGGCTGATAATACTTCAGGGCTGACAATTTCAGGGCTTTGGTATCTTTATAGACAACCCCCGTGTAGGGCCATCCCATAGGATGAGAAGAGGGAAGTTCTCTCTCGTGGCTGGACAACGTGCTGCAGCAATCTGAGATGATCCTGTGGTTCTCATGGGTCACCCTCCATGAGCTCACTCGTAAGCCATGCAGGACTTGACAAACGTTGGGTAAGGCAAGCCTGCCTTGGGCTTGGGGTAGATTTGTGGTTAGTTAGGAGCACACAAAGCCAACATTGGACCTCAGACTTAAATCTCCTGAACCTCATGTTCTTCAGTTGTTGGTTTTGTTTCCCTGCCATGAGTAACTCTGGAAGGATGACCAGACATTCCAGGAATGGAGTGAAACCAATGTTAGGCTCATTACTCCCTGGCCTATCTGTGGTCATAGGAAATCAAGATGACCCAATTAATTGATTCACTAACACTCACTGGGAGACCTGGTGCTCACTTCTGGGGTTCTAGAGATGAGGCAGCCCTGGTTCATCAGGGAGTCCATGGTCTCATGAGGAAGATGGGCAGCTAAGCCAGTACGTACAATTCGAATGTTCTGGTGGTCACCACCACTCCTACAACTCCTATCGGGAAGCCTGTCTTCCACAGTCTCAAGTCTTGCCCACTCCCAGGATAGTCAGGTTCTTCTCCACACCACAGAGGTGTGGTGATGCTGAGTGCTCCTGCTGGGCCCTGGTTCTTCACATCCTTCCTTCATGACTCCATCAATTGTCCCCCAGTGATGCCTCTGCAAAGTCCCCATTGTCTACTTATTATTTCCTTAAGTTACTTTAAAACTTAAAAAAAAATAACAATTTTTAAAAAATTGAATTCTAGAATACAAAACTAAATTCATTGTGGCAGGAGAAGGCGACAAATAGTAGTAGAACATGAGTCTCTCTTAACTCCTGATTTTTCCTCCCAGGTAGAGGGAGTGTGACGAGGGAACCACCCCTGGTCTTTCTGCTCCTTCACACATCCTGCCCCAGGGAGGAATCACTGGGCACTCTTAATGCGACTCTTGCCCTCTTTCTCTGGGGCAAGAGCCTCTCACTGGGAGCACGCATTCTTCTTGGCTTACCTAAGTCCAATACTATCTAGACAAGGCTTCTACATGAATCCCTTAAGTTAAGCAAATCACCCCTCCCCCTGATTCAGGCAGAACCAGCCACTCAGCTGGATATCAGTCATTGTTATCATAGGCTTTATTATTGAATATAAACTGAGTCTTTATAAACAGGCAACTTTAGACCTGAGACTTGGAAACCCCAAAAGGCTTTCTAGTGGAGCCATTTTACTTATTTCTTGCTGCATAACAAACAACTCTAAACAAACTTTTCTTTTGTTCACAGTTTTATGGATCAGGAACATGGGAAAGGCTCAGCTAGGTGGTTCATCTTGGATCCAGGTGGGGCCAGATCATCCACTCCCAGATGACCGCTTCATCTCGGCACCTCACAGGGATGGCTGGATAGCTGGACCTGCATGGGCAGCTCTCCATGTTGTCTCAGGACCTCTGCAGTAAAATTCCAAGAGACCAAGAAAACTATTTAACCTTATAAAAGCTAGACTCAGAGCTGAGTCTCTTCTGCCTTTCACTGTTGGTCAAAATGGTCATGGAGAAAGACCAGAGTCAAGGGAAGTAGAAATGGACCCCGTATCCCATTGGAGAGGTATCACAATTTGAAGCCACCTTTAATCTGATCAGACAGTGTTGCCCAAACTCAAGGATTTGCTAACATGATCAAGCACTTCCTAGGTGAGCACTTTATACATGCTGACTCCTTTAGTTTTCCCTGAGACCCTATAATGTGGATAGTATTATTAGCTACATTTTAAGTTGCTGAAATTGAGGCTCAAGGGATGGAGTGACTTGCTGAATGCCATAGAGACAAAAAGTGGAAGGATCAGAAGTAGCTCCCAGGCCATCTGACCCAGAGTCCACACTGTAGAGAGGATGCATTTAGGAGGGGCCAGGGGAAGAGGCTTGTAAAAGAAGTTGGTTTGGTTTCCTGCAAAGTTGTGACATATTACCACAAATCGGGTAGCTTTAAGCAACAGAAATGTATTATCTCACCTTTTAGGAGGCCAGAAGTCCAAAATCAAAATGTTGCCAGGGCTGGTTTCTTTTGGAGGCTCTGAGGGACAACCTGTTCCTCGTCTTTCTCCCAGGGTCCGGTGGCTGCTGTTGTCCCTTTGTGTTCCTTGGTGTCCTTCAGCATTCCTCGGCACACAGCAGTGTCACTCTGACCTCTGCCACCCTCGTCTGGCCTTCCTCCCTTAGTATCTCTCTGTGTCCTTGCCTCTACTTATAAGAATACTATTAGATCTAGACCCCATTCTAAATGCAGAGTGATTTCACCTCAAGATTCTTGACTAATGACACCTACAAAGATCCTACGTCTAAGTTTGGACGCATATGGAGGTTCCAGGGGACATGAATAAGGGGAGAGTTGCCTTCACCCAGTACAAAAGATAAGATCTGGGATGCATCTTCCAGGCCAAGAAGACAGGATGATCAAGATTCAGAGAAGAGAGAGAATAGAGACCCCAAAAGACCCTAGGTACTCGGGTAGGGACAGAGCTGGGGACGCATGAGAACACCATGGCCAGCAGAAGATGTAGCCACAGGGTCTTGGAGCCAGGATTAAGGTCTCACCTAGGAAGAAAAAAAGTCCCACTATTGCTATGGATTTTAAGAAAAAGAATAAGTTAAATAGTGACTTTTCTATTTTAGACCAATCACTATTCAAGAAGGAGAGTTGCAGAGGGAACAGAGACGAGTTTTCTGCAAGACGTGAGTTTGGATGCCACGGCCTCTACAAGCCACCTCTGCTGAGCCCACCACTGTAGGGACGCGTCATGCGTGGTTCATCCAGCACCCAGGGCTGTTTAGACCTGTGTCTTCCCAGTCTCTGGCACTGTTTTCTTAGATGTTGAGTAAATAGAATGAGAAACACATGGAGCTGAGTGTTTTTCACTTAGAAAAACAACAACATGCTTGAGGATTCACAATGGAAACTTCTGAACTTGTGCTTTGAAGCTGTGAGCCAAACCCTAAAGAACAGAAAAAAATTCTTAACAAAAATTCGTAACAAATGCTGTCCTTCTTGGCCACCCCATGTGGCGTCTCCTCTCGGTGCACTTTCCCCCTAAGCGTCCATTGCCTCTGCCTGCCGTCTAGGCAGGCCTGTGGGCAGGGAACAGGTGCAGGCTCTGAAAAGGACACACCTACAGCTCCTTAGGGAAACAAGAGTGGTGATCCCACTACTGGAGGGAGACCCAGGGAGGCACGAGTTGGGGGGAGGGTGGTGAGAGGAGAGCAGAGGTGGACCTAGAGAAATCTCAGAGAAATGGACAGGACATCAATGCCTCCTGGGTGATGGAGTCAGCCCGCATGAGCGCTAGGGTTCTGATCCTGACCCTGCACGGCTAGAGTGGTGGGAAGCTGGAAGCCAGCTAATTGCCTGACAGCTGGGGATTGTCCTCATAAGCCACACCATGCAGCCATTTCAAACCAGGTCCTCTAAAGGACTCAAGACACAGAAATGCTATCTCATATTATTAAGCGAAAAGTAAATAAGTAAAGGTAGCATTCCCTTCTTTTCTAAATATAGATGTAATAGAAAAATGCTGAAAGCCAATTAAAATTTATCAGCACTCATCTCTGGGAATGAGTCTATGTGTAACTTTTGATTTCCTTCTTTAAAAAGTTGCACTGATAGCCGGGCATGGTGGCTCACGCCTGTAATCCCAGCACTGTGGGAGGCTGAGGAGGGAGAATTGCTTGAGCTCAGGAGTTCGAGACTCGTCTGAGCGAGAGTGAGACCCCCGACTCCGAAAAAATTGAAAAAACCCAGCTGAGCGCGTAGCAAGCACCTGTAATCACAGCGGCTTCCAGAGGCTAAGACAGCGGGGTGCCCACAGCCTGAGTCTGAGGTTGCGGTGAGCTACAACGCCATTGCACTCTGCTCAGGGCATAGAGTGGGACTCTGTCTCAACAACAACAACAAAAATGTTACATTGATAAATATTTTAAAATATGTAAAAATTACATATATGTAATTTTAATACCAATGTAATAATACATTGGTATTAAAAATGGCCAGAATGTCTCCGTGCCAGCCATTAGGCCAGACTCTTTATAAATATTCTGTTCTATTTTCTACCAAAGTCTTTTCCAACCAACTATTAGTAATTTTCATTTGCAGATGGAGAAACTTAAAACACCCAGCAACTGAGCAGCAAGATTGACAGTCACCCCCTTCAAGCTCACAGTGCCAAGCCTTGAGCCCAGGTCCCTTTCCCTCCCATCCCTGCCCCCAGGAACCTGTGCGGGTGTGGTGAGGTGCTTTGGAGATGAGTCTGGCTGTTTATCCTGTTGAAGATCGCAGAGAGCTCAGTTTATTGACAAATGCCAGGTTCCCACTGACCTGGCATCTTTTTTCTAGGACAGAATTTGCTTAAACTTTTAGAAAATAAGGGCAAAGAAGAAAGCAGACAGTTTATCTAACCCAGATCGCAAAGAGAGAAGACCAGACAGCATTGTGCTCAGGAGAGGCATGTAGGCTGGGACAATGGGGATCAGGTACCCCCCTGGAGAGGTCGCCCACACAGAGCCAAAGATGCCCTGGGAGTCTGCAAGGCAAAGGGAATCCAATGCCTTCCCAGCCAAAGGCACCCCTCAGCCAGGCAAGGGTCTCTCCCTGACCCCTCTCTTCTCAAGGAAGGGGCTAATGATTGCCAGAGAAGTCAGAGGGAGCAGAGACAGAAGGCCCCTCAGAGAGTTGGCCCCAAACCTCATTTTACAGAATAGGAGACTGAGGTCCAGAAAGGCCAGGAGCAAGCCTAGGAGTCACAGTAGATCCCTGCACCACCACCCCTGTGCTGCGGACCCACACCCTACCGCAGAGAAGCAGGCTGCTCTGTGTGGCACTGTGCTAAATGCAGGGAACCTGCAGTGTGCGCGCTGACGGGGCTGCTGGTCTCCAGAGTCCATGCCCATATGGTGAGTACTGCATCCTCATTAGCAGAAGGGGAAAGTGAGGGCTAAGAGGTTATGCATGTTGCTATGCCAGTAAGCAGGGGCACTGCAAGCTTCCTTACTCTGTGTACACAGGCCAGTTTGTAAGTAGGAATAGCCCCACATTCAGAAGCCAGGACTCAGTTTTTAGACCCACGTGCTGCATCAACCAGAGAGGTGACCCTCTTGTTCTCTGAGACCGCACGTCTGGCCTGTGGCTTGCAAAAACTTGAACATTGACCTTCAGTTTCCACAAATTGTTCTTTCTCCGTTTACCTCGCCATTTAATCACCATTTATCCATCCACTCATTCATCTACCCATGTGTTCATTTTCTTTCTCTCAGCCTGGCGTGAGGAAGGAGGGCTGACTTGAATGGAAATGATGGGAAATGGAGAAATAAAGCCAAGAAAGACAGAGACAAACAAAGAAAGACAGGGGATGAGAAATAGGATGATGTTGGGAGGACCGACACAGCTAATGGCTGCAGCCAGCACCTGAACTGTGGAAATAGCTTTTTTTATACAGTATCTTAACAAGGTTGCATAAATCTTTGCACGTGAGTCAGGGGTCAACCTTACAGAGGAAAGACTGTGTGCTTGCCAATAATAAGGAAAGTATGCTTGAGCTACGTGACCTCTGGCAGGTAGAGAGACTGTTGTTAAAGGAGGAGGAGCAGCTGAGGGGTCGCTCCCTGAATGCCCCCCTGGGCTGTGGGGGCCCTGCCACCCACAGCCCACTCCTCATAGTCTCAATTTATTCGTCTTTTTACTTATTATTTTTGCCATTTATGCTTTCTTTTCCTTTTTTTCTTTCCTCTTTTATCTTTTCTCTTTTTATTCATCCTCTCCTTCCTACAGACACGTAACTGATCATAGGTCAGACCAGGCATCCTCAAACTTTTTAAACAGGGGACCAGGTCACTGTCCCTCAGACCACTGGAGGGCCAGACTGTAGTTTAAAAAAAAACTATGAACAAGTTCCTATGAACACTGCACATATCTTATTTTGAAGTAAAAAAACAAAACGGGAACAAATACAATCATACCGCCTCATGTGGCCCGCAGGCCGCAGTTTGAGGACCCCTGTGTCAGACACTCCGCACAGGGTACACACAGCTGAATGAAGCCTCAGTTCTGTCCCCAAATAGGTCATGAACTGTTGAGAGAAGTGATAGGGTAGCCAAATAATTATAATACATGTACGGCACATATGTATTTTATGTGAAAAAGACCTGTCATTTCAACTGTACAGGTAAAAACAGAATGCTGTAGAAATAAGGAGGTGAGAGACCTCTGATGGAGGGTTCAGAGAAATGTACGTGGAGGAGAAATATTGAACATGCGAAGGCGTAAAGGCATTCAAAGCAGCAGGGGTGATGGAGAAAGATGGCAGCTGATCATGATCTCAGAAGATACAACCCTGAATACCATAATCCTGACTGTTGATATCCTAAAAGATCAAAATTCTGAAAACATAATTTTGAAAAAATTAATACCTTTAAAAGACATTTATTGACATTTTTAAAAGGGGATTTATTTGAAAAACATAAAAACTTGACAGAACATTTCATAGGCCAATTTACACAGTAAAAGAGGGAGTAGTAACATACATGTTTTTATTTTATTTTTATACATATCACTATCCATATGGCTCATGCCTGTGCAATGCCTGTGGCCACCCTGGGCCACTTGCTGGTCCTTCTGCTGGAAAGCCACATGGAGCATGGAGGAGCAGCTGAGGGGTCGCTCCCTGAATGCCTCCCCGGGTTGTGGGGGCCCTGCCACCCACAGCCCACTCCCTCTCTCCACCTACATTCTACCCTTTAGCTTCCTCCACCCACCTCTGGCCCCCCAGTCCACATCCACCACAGGCTGAGTGAAGGGGCTCCCCTGTATGCCCAGAAGTCCTCAGGCTTACCCCAAGTACAATCTCATCACATAAAATCAGACTTGACTATTGGTTTGCATATTAATTTCCACTGGGTGCAAGGCTGTACTGCTTGGCCACCATAATCCTGGCTTCTTCTAGAGTCTGGCACAGTGAACAGAGCATGGAAACAGGGAGCATCCCTGCCAGCAACACAGACAGCTGGGTGAGGAGCCATCTCTGCCAATGGCTGGCCATGAAATCTGGGGAGCGTGATTTGATTTCTCTGCATCTTTGGTCTCTCACATTTTTAAAAGTGGAGCTGAAAGGAGGAAAGCTATGTCTTGCTTAGTGGTGAAGTTGAATGAATGGAGACGTGTGTGGTACATTAAATGGCACCTGGTCCAGTGAAGAGCTCGGTGATTAGTGCTTTCTCTCTTCCACCCGAAATTGGAGTGCCCTGTTTCCCTTATCCAGAGACTGTGCTCCTCTTCACCCTTTAAATGTCCTTTGTGGCCCTTCTTCAGTTTTCTATCCTTGGTCTACCCCAATATGCCATATGGAGAAACTGTGTGTGGACCTGCTATGATCCACCATGGCCCTTGCCACCTCAGCCTATGCCTTTTTTCAACTGTGTATCCCCTCCATACCAGTGGGGGCAGTTAGGTCTGGAGACACTTGATGAGATAAACTGACTCACTTGACGCCAATGTGAGATGTTAGAGAGATGAGCATCTGGGTTGGTGCCACAGGCAGGAGAAGGGACGAGGCCATCACATCTCTTTACCATGGTGACTTCAACATCTCATCTTGACATGGAAGCTGGACACAGAGCTGGGAATAACTTTGAGGGCACCCTAACCCCAGAGAACAACATTGCTCCATAGAGGCCCTGGGAAGATGGTCCAGCCTTGTCCAAAAACCCCAGATGGTCTTGGCAGGAAATGACTCCAAGCTGTGGAAACTGTCTGACTCTTAAAACCTCCTGATGGTCCAGAATAAAAGAAGAACCCTTGGCCAAATTCAGAGTTTACATCTGATTCCAGCCTGTTGACCCCTAATGTGAAAACAAGTAGAGAGTCTATGCTAAGGGAGAGGGTGGCTTCTTACAGCCTTTGCAGAACTGCCACCTGCCAATGCCAAGCTCCCTTCCCCCACTCTGTGCAGCCTGGTAGCAAAGGAAAACCTGGTAGCAGCATGGCTGCCCCAAACCTTGGCCCACATTCTGCTCAGCTGAGTCCAGCTGTATCTACCTTCTGCCCTGTCTCTCTCCATGTTGCCTGTCCTTAGAGAATCTGCACTTCTGATGGATTTGACAGTATGAGCCGCAGCCAGGCAGGGATCACACAGGTGTTTGAGGAGGTATGTGCTGCAGGCCATGTTCACAGTCTTTGGCTGAGCACCTGCAGGTTCTGAGTCATGGTTTGTAGCTCTAATTGCCTATCAAGTGCCCTTAACCTTGCAGGTACTAATACCAGACCCAGAAAAAAAAAAGCCTGTTGATGCCAATCCACATTTGTTTGTAGGTGGAGAAAGGGCTGAACCAGCCCCAACATCTGGGCTAAAGCTCCAGCTCTGTTGATTACCAGCCTCTGTTATGGGCTGAACTGTGTCCCTCCTAAAACTTATATGTTGAAGTCCTGATGCCCAGCAGGTAGGGTCTTTACAGAGGCAGTTGTGCTATAGCAAGAACATATGGGTGGTCCCTAACTGGTGACATTATAAAACAAGATTAGAACACAGACACCCATAGAGGGGAGGCCATCTGAAGACACAGAGAGAAGATGGCCATCTCCAAGTCAAGGAGAAAGACCTCAGGACAAACACCCCCGTCAACACTTTGGTCATGGCCCGCCAGCCTCCAGGACTGTGAGAAAATGCATTTCTGTTGTATCAGCCACAGGATGCCCTGTAACCTCTCCAAGCCTCGGTGTCTCTCCCTGATCTCCTGTTTCCTCAACTGTAAAATAGTCATAATTATACGTGATTATAAAATGATGACATTATAAGATGATGGTTGTCATAAGATTATTGTGAAAATAGAATAGTTGAATGAGTTGTGAACTTAGAAGTGCCTGGAACATGGGAGATTCCCCTGAAGTTTCCATTCTCTCCTTTTCCTTTCTGTGACAAATTCCTGGTCTTTCTTTTCTGTTGCTGAGTAGCATTGTGTGGTATGGCCACCAGAGTGGCTTTAAACACCCGCCTGCTGAAGGGCATTTGAGCTGTTTCCAGTTTGGAGCTGCTTCAAATCCAGCTGCTATGAACGACCCTGCAAGGGTTTGGCCATGGACACAAGTTTTCGTCCCTCCTTTTCCCCACCCTGCTTCTTCCTTCTTCTTCCCCTTTTCATCTTCTTCCTCATCCCCCTTCTTCCCCTTCTTTCTCTTGTCTTTCTCTTTCCCCTCTGTCATCCTCTTTTCTAATTTCTCTGAACTGTGTTGAACTTCCCTGGGTGCAGAGGAGTGAAGCTAACCATATTTTTCAATCTACGACTGATTATCATCCATGCAAATCTCCTCTCTTGAACCCCCGAGCTGCCCTTCTACCTGTCCTTTTCCTGTCCTCTCCTGCACAGGCACAGTCAATGTCTTTAATAGGCATATCCTTGAAAATGTACACATATTTGAAAAATAGGGAGTGTGCTGGAGCACATCTGCTTTAATCCACATCATTGGTGGTGGCTGGAGGCCTTGCTTTTATTTTTAATTCCTTCACTCTTCTCTGGGGGTTCTGAGTCATGGTTTGTAGTCCCAATTGCCTATAAAGTGCCCTGTAAACTCTCTCCCCACTGGTCTCTGTACATCCATCTGCTGCTTCTGATGGTGCATGGGGTGCCACAGGATGCAACATGTGAAATTTACTTCTCTTTTCCCCACATTGGACACCTGGGCTGCCTCTGGCCCCTCACCTTTACAAGCAATGCCTGGATGACTCTGGAGGAGGATCTTACCATATATCCCTTTATGACCTTGGGAAAATATCTCTGGTGCTTGGTCCAAAGCATCCAGCAGTTGACTGAGGAGACCATCCCTGGCAGTCACATTCCCCATCCAGAGCTTGAGAGAACTGGGGATATAATATTATAGAATATCACAAAATGTGTCCAGAATGTTTTCCCCCTAGGATAAAGATGTGACCAGTTGGGTATATACACATAGATATATAGCTATAGATACATATATACACACATTTATACATGCATATACATATTTATGTATACACACACATATATAGTATGTATATGTGTGCATATACATGTAATTGGCTTGCATGGTTATGGGGGTTGGCAAGTCCAAAATCTCTAGGGCAGGACTTATTGGCTGGAGACTCAGGAAGACACTGATACTTAAGTCCATAGGTGTGAACAAACCTGGAATAGGGAGAAACTATCTACTTGAACTTGTCCCTTACGACAAGGCAATAGGTGCCTGATCTCAATTCTGAGCCCTTTCTTAGCTATCTGCCCCATCTAGAATGCTCCACCTAGGTGTAGATTTAATTAACCAAGCCTCAAATTTCTTCTCTGTGCTTTGTTTTTCCCTCTCCTTCCCCTTCCCTCTCTTCTTCTGACTCCCCTGTTCTCATGCTGTCCAGTAGTGGCACAGTGATGGAGACGGCAGACTCTGGAAACTTCAAGGAGACTGGCCTCCTAGGCTTCATATCCTGCTTGGCTACCCATTAGCTGGGTGACCTTGGGCAAGGTACCTAAGCCCTCTGTGCTGCAGGTCTCTCATCTGCCAAACACAGATGATAAAATAACACCTACGTTATGTGATTGTTCTAAAATTAAATGGCTCATCCCATAAATGGAACATAGACTATGATTGGCACATGGTAAGTTCTAAGTAAATATGAATTACTATTATTATTTATGACAAAAACTAGGGTTACAATCTTTACCTATGCAGAGTTTGCAGCTTAAAAGGTGTAAGGGACAAGAAAACACGTGCAATTCGACATGGGGAATCAGACAGTGGAAGCACATAGGTGAGTGAACAATGCACAGGGGACATATAAAAATGCCACAGATGAGGGAATCACTCCAGGTCTGATGGGGTCATTTAACTTACTCTCTGGTTGGATTATATGGTGTGTAAATTTGGCTAAGAACTATAATAACCAGGTCCTTTGTGTGGCTTTAGATAGATTTGCCCCAGAGTAGAACTTGCATGGAATTTGAAGGGCAGATGTAAAGATGGAGCCATCACTCTCAGAAGGTCAATGTGATTAAATTCCCACCTGGGTCAAGGTCCTACAGCCTGCAAAGCTTTGGGGGACCTGGTACCTGCTTCCCTAGACTATTTTACTGGTAATAAAGAGCTTCAGCCTGTGGGGTTGAGTGGTTTCCCTTATGTGCGCTGAAAAAAAATTGACCTCAGGATTTTAAATTCCCTTCTTAAGATCTGAATTAAAAAAACACAGAGCTTCTACTATGTTCCTGAAAGAAATCTTTGTCTTTTGTAGATACAGAGTTGAGTTTGAAAGCCAAACCCAACACCAAATCCTAGGGCTGCTGAATTGCAATGCAAATTGAATTCACAACCTAGCAAAAAAGGAGGAATTGGTAGAATGGGACCTTCAGCATTGAGACAGGGACATGTGGGTATATTCCACATGGAAACTTGGAAACTTGGGCTCAAAATTCCATAACCCTACCCTTCCAGTTGACGCAACTCTCCCCCCATCTGAAAAGTTGAGTTGCGTAACTGTACAGGCTATTATGAAATGTCCTGAGATAGCTGTTAATCCCCCCAAATATTCACCCCACTGCCACACTTTGCAGCTAGACTTATAGCCAGATGGATACCCTCTATCACCTGCACAATTTTGCTAATTTGGAGTAATGGACACTTGGAGCATATGGATTTGAATGAGTCATAAAAATGTTGGATCAGAGTGTAAGGACAGTGATGTTGGAACGGGCCGTGCCCATTGACATGGACTCACTCACCGGAAGTTCTCCATTCAGCGCATCAAGCAGGTGGTGGTGGCTCAGACAGTCTGTTTGGTAGATTTGCTGAAACCTAAACAAGGTGGCAAATACGGAATAAACCTGAGATGCCAGAACTTCCTTGGTGTTCCATAATGCACTTGGAGAGGAGGGTTCCTGGAATAAGTTTTTCATACAATCTTCTTGCCCACCCCCAAATTACACCCCCCAGGAGAGCCCAGAAGGCTCTCCTTTCCATAGGCCTAAGGGGGCACCTTTATCCTTGAAGTTCTCTGCTGTGGCGTCCTCTGCAGGCCAGCGTGGACAGTGGCATGAGCTCTCATGAAATGGGCTTCCCAAATTCACCGAGGATGATGGAAACGCAGATTGGTATCTGCCAGAGACCAGAGAGGCATGGGTACAAAATGGGCAGTGAAGTCAAAAGCAAACCAGGTGAACTGATAAGTGATGGTTCTCTGGCTCCACTCCCTACTCCCCCCCAAATCTTCACTGCCCCCACTTCTACATTCGTGCAAGCTCTAATGCCTAAAATTCCCATATGGAATAAGTTCCATAGATAAATTGCCATGTGCAATAAATGAAACCCAGTATTCCCCTAACACTGCAAGGCCTTTTGTGTCATGGAATCCTGAGTGATACTGAAACCTACCAGAGGACAATGGCCCTGAGCAGAACCTCAGTTCTGAGATGAATGAGAGTTTGCAACTAAGAGCACAGTACGGGGCTCTGAGGTGCTCGGGCAGATTGGCCACATCTGCACTGAGAGGAGGAAGAGGTGGGAGGCAAGAGAGGAGGCGGGAGATCATCAGGCATGGTCTCAGGTACAAGGCTAAGGGCATCGGGCTCTCACGTCTAGAAAGCCCCACTTTCTGCTGGAGTCCTTGCTTCCTTTCCTCTGAGCTGCTGCTGCCTGCACAGCAGAGGAGACATTCACAAACAGACTCGTGTGGCCACAATGCCGCAGGGGGTGGGGAGGAGCGTCTTCTTTATCACATGGATGAGGGCCTAGGCCCAGAGGCAGAACTGACCTGCCCAACACCCCTCAGGAAATGCTGGGCAGCTGGGCTGACCCTTGAAACCCCAGTTCTTCTGAGGCCAGCTAGGATCTGTCCCTATACCTACTGGGGCTCCACATTCCACCAAAGCCATTGCTCTGCACATGCGTTTCCAGCTGTGGCCAACAACTTAGACCTCAGAGTAGCAATTCAGCTCTTCCCAAGTCTCTCCTGGGATGGATCCAGTTTACAATGTCCGCATGGTGGCAGCAGAGATGATGAGAAATCATCAAATTGTATAATTTAAGGTGGGAATGACAGGATGTACCAACAGAGAAATGAGAAAGGGTGAAGAGAAGATCAACATGAGCTCTTATGAAGTCTCAGGAACTTTAGTCATTTTCTTCAGAGTTTTCATAGATGTGGCTGCAGTGGTTGAATGGTAGCCCCCCAAAAAAGATATGTCCATGTCTGTGACTTTGTGTGAGAAAGGAATCTTTGCAGAAGTAATTAAATCCAAGATCTTGAGATGATATCATCCCAGATCACATGGGTGGGCTCTAATTCCAATGGCATGTGTCCTCACAGAGGAGGCATTGAGGACAGAGAAGAGGTCATGTGAGGACTGAGGTGGAGACTTTAGTGACACAGCCACAGCCATGGAGCACCTGGAGCTCCCAGTGGAGGTGAGGGAGGAGCCTGCTCTGGGCCTCCAGAGGGCATGCCTCCCAGAGGACACCCTGGACGCTGCTTTCTCAGCCCTAGAGCCACGAGCCATACATTTCTCCACATCCACGCCAGCATCTGCAGTTTGGGGAATTTGTGATGTGAGCTGATCTTACTGGAGTTAGGCGATACCTCAGAGTGATTTTGATTTGCATTTCCCTGATGATTAACAATGCTGAGCATTTTTCATGTGTTCGTTGAGAGAAGGGAACACTTGTGCACTGCTGGTAGGATTACAAACTAATGTAACCTTTTGGAAAGAAGTATGGAGAATTCTTAAAGAACTAAAAGTCAACCTTCCATTTGATCCTGCAATTCCATTAGGAGGTATCTACCTAGAAGAACAAAAATCATTTTACCACAAAGACATTTGCACCAGAATGTTTACTGCAGCTCAATTCATAATTGCAACGTCGTGGCAACAACCTAAATTCCCATCATCCCTTGAACGGATCAACAAACTGTGGCATATGTATACCATGGAGTACTGTACAGCCATAAAAAAGTTGAAGACTTTGCATCTTTTATGTTTACCTGGATGGAATTAGAACACATTCTTCTTAGTAAAGTATCTCGAGAATGGAAAAAAAAATCCAATGCATTCAATCCTAATATGAAACCAATATATGAACAATTGCACGTCCCCACAAACTATAAAACACAAATATAGCCTAGCAAGGGGGAGGAAGGAGGGAGGAGAAGAGTGGGGGAGGGGAAGAGGACGGTGATTGGAGGGAGGAGGAAGAGCAATTGGTGGGATCTCACCTACTGCACACAGTCTGAGAGTGTTCAGCGCACCCCCTGAGTAAAGGGCTCATCTACAACTTGAACTTTACTTTGGAAGTGAGAACAATATAACCTAAAACTTTGTACCTTGTATTAATTTAAAATTTAAAAAAAAAAAATACATCTCTGTTGTCTTAAGCCACCAAGTTTATGATCATCTAAGCCCTGGGAAACTGTCCTGGTTGCTTCATTTCATTCTCACAACCTCCCAGGGAACATGTCATAAACCTACTTTACAGATGAGAAGCCTGAAGCTCAGAGAATGTGCATAGCTCCTCCAGCACGGAGCCCTGGCGGGCTGCGGGCTGGACGTGGCTCACTTGCACCCATAGCACATGCTTCTTGACTGTTCCTCAGAGCAGGCTCCAAGGAAGCTCTTCCTCTGACTCACCAGGAGGTGTTTGTCTAAGAGCAGATTTGCAAGCCCGCACCAGACACACTGACTCAGAACCTCTGGGTTGTAGTCCTGGGAATGTTTTGAAAGCTTCCAGGTGAATCCCACATGCAGAGACTGTTGAGTGTCCCTATTCAACACTGCGCTGAGGAGGGTCAAGAATCCGGTCTCATGCCTGGCCCAACCTGCCCCACCCCCGGTGGCTCCCTGGGCACGGTTCAGATGCTGGAGCGTCCTGGCACACGCTGGCTTTGCACCTACTTCTCTGCCATTCCCTCTTCGGAGTGCTTTGGAGCCCTCAGCACTGAGGACAAGCACAGCATTTCTCTGCCCCCGTGGCAGGGCTGGGTGGCAGCTGCTCGCTGCTTCCCGGCCTAGAAGGCCCACATCCTGCCCGCTGCCAATGCAAACCGCACAGCTGCCAAGCCCCAGCGTGCGTCCAGCTCTTCCACCAGGCCTGCCAAGGACACAGCCATGCTCTCCTCCTTCATCAAACACCCAGAGGGCCCCGGAACCCCAAATGCCCTCCCTCAGAGGCACAAACAGGGAGTGTGGCCCTGACAAAAAAATTCTAGCTCCTGCCCCACATGTGACTTTGGGCCATCACTTACCTCTGTGAACCCAAGTTCCTGCCTCTGTAGGATGGGGGGAGAGTTAACACCTGCCTCATCTCTGCATTACTGGTGGAGGCCCAGGCCATGGATGTAGCCAGTCTTGGCTCTTGTCTCAAGGGGACTGAGACACAAGAGAGGTGCACAGTTGTATAGATGTAATACTCACTAAAACCCATGAGCTAAACAGCATTGTCCTCCTTCCATAACGAAGACACCTCACCTCTTATACAGCTGACAGAGCCTTATTCTTACATGGAACTTCTATTGAGCACCTACTGTATGCGAGGCACAGGGCCAGACCTCAGGGTGTACAGGGATGATAGGACTTAGGGATGTGGCCCTAAGGGGTCCATGGAAGCTGCCTCACGTCCAGCAGAGGATCTATCAGGCTGGAGCCTAGGACCAGGGGTCACAGGGTGAAGGCTGGACACAGAGTCCTGGCAGGGTCACCCACAGGAAAGGGTTGGGTCCCAGGCTAGATTCTGAGACCTCACTGCATACCAGACCCAGACAACAGGAATGTGACATCATCTCTGCAGCTCTGAAAGCCCAAACAGCCACCATGGAAGCAGTCATGTGGACAGCGCCCACAGCTCAGTGTTGAGTCAAAGAAGCCAAATGTCAACATGCAGTTCAAGAACAGACAAACTGAATCTGGGGGGAGAGAAGTCGTCACTGTGACTTCCTGAAGGTGGGGAGTCACAAGGAGCATCTGGGTGAGGGGCACACAGGGGTACTCAGAAATTACACACGAAATTCACCAAGCTGTGCTCTTAAGACACGTGCATCTTTGTGCAAGTTATGCTTCCATAAATAGTTTTTAAAATAATGAGCCTCCCCACCTCTGCCGGAGAGTCTGCTTCTCTTCCCCATGCCTAAGCAACCAGGAGGAAGCAGTGAAGGGACAGCCTGGGGACCAGATGGATCAAGGTGACTGTCCCTCATACCTTACCCTGAACAGTAAGGTCTGCTCTGGGAGGCTGGGGTCCCTGGGCAGCCGTGGCCTGCTTCTCTCCTTGCCACTCTGTTCCTGAGTCACAGCTGACTTGGGGACTGCCCTTGAGAGTGACAGAGCTCTGGGGCATCCGTGTCCTGCTCTGAGGCCCTGGGCCCCCAATCAATGCCCCAAATCAAGGCCCCCAAAGACCCTGCAGGTCTGGGGCAGGAAGGAGTCTCTGGGGGGGAGAGTTCAGGGCGCCTTCGCTCAGCTGAGCCAAGTCTGCCTCTTCCTGCGTAGGAGAGAAGCCCGTCTGCCCGGGGCAGTTGGGTGTGTGGGTGTCTCATCCTCTCTGCGCCCTACACACACTGCCACCTGGACACCAGCAGAAAGACTCTCCCTGACAACACAGAGACTCATCGTGGGGGAGGCAGGGATGGAGGGAACCAAGAAGACTGTCCCAGCCCACAGCCATGCTGAGGGGAGGCAACTCAGAGAGAGAGACAATCATGGGAACACAGGCTGAGCCTCTGTGACAAAGAATATGAATTGCAACCATTGCTCCACTTCTACTGTACACTGACATAGCTCTAGTTTAGTCTCCAGCATGACCCCAGCAGGTGGATATTATCAGTATCCTCCTTTTGCAGGTAGGAAGACAGAGGCTCAGAGGGGAGCTTCCCCAAGTCCTCCTGGCTGACAGGCACCAAAAAGTAAGGGTTTGTTCACTGACTTAACAGAGGCCAGCCTTTCCCCTCCACCTTCCCAGGTGGGAAGTGGAGATGACTGGGAGACCCCCACCTGCGGCCACGCCTGGGGCTACAGGTGAGTTTCTGCTCAAGTCAGCTGTGACTCAGGAACAGAGTGGCCAGGGGAGGAGCAGGCCACGGGCTGCCCAGGGACCCCAGCCTCCCAGAGCAGACCTTAATGTTCAGGGTAAGGTATGAGGGACAGTCACCTTGACCCATCTGGTCCCCAGGCTGTCCCTTCAATGCTTCCTCCCAGTTGCTTAGGCAAGGGGAAGAGAAGCAGACCCTCCCCGGCCACCGAGTCAGCCCTGTGGGAGGCAGCGAGCTAAGCAGCCTGTTCCCCATCCCCCTCTGCTTTCCCCAAGCAGCCAGATGGGTTCAGCAGCGCGGTGGGGAGGATACGCTATGTGCATCTGAGTTGCCTCAGGAACTGGCGGCTTGCCACCTTGCACTGGCTCTGTGCACGTCCATCGGACAAATAAATGACAAGCAAATAGGCTGTGAGTGGATCTGGTGCAGATGGCAGCTGGGGGTGCCTCCCAGGCTCCTGGTCCTGAGACAGGCTCTAGAATCTTCTGTGCATCTGGCTGGCTTCGGTCAAGGCAGCCTTACTGTTTGGTGGAGGAATGCTCTTGCCTGGCCTTTGCTCTTGAACCACCACCATCACCCCTCACCACCAGGCCCTCTTTGGAATTTATTTACAGTTTCACTGGGAGGTCTGCTGGAGAACCCACCTGGAGGCTGTTCTCAGAGCTGGATGCAGAGACCCCAAACCTGGGAGGAGGAAGTAGGAGGACCATCTCCATGGCAGGATGAGGCTGAGGCCCAAACACGGTTCCCACTGTGGACTCCCCTCACCACACATTTGAAGAACCTCTTGTGTGACAGACCAAGATGTGGGTCAAAGAAGGGACCCACGCCAGACCCTGCCCTCAAAGTGTTCCCAGTGCAGGGGCCAAGTGGGAGGAATATGCATCACAGACGAGGGTTTTATTGAGCACTTACTGTGTGCGCAGTGGTTTAATCAGGCCTTCTACTCGCTTACTCTGCTCCAGGGTGGATCACGGTTGTTAGTCCCTTTCTTACAGATGAGGAAACCAGAACATACAGAGGGTACAAGACTTCTCCGTGGGCTCACAGTGGTGAGAGGCAGGAGCCATGCAGGCAGCACTGAACCACCTGCCACATGGGTATTATACCCGCTACGGTGACAACTCAAAGGTGTGCCCTGAGGTCCAGAGAAATTCCCCAACAGGCACATAACGGGTGGTACTGGTGGGAGGTAGAGGGAATGTGCATGCCTCTCACTAGGGAGAGGGCATGATGAGGCTGCACACTGGGGAAACTGAGGCAGCAGTCAGGAGCCACATGCCAGGCAGAAGCTGCTGGAGAGATCTAACACACAGAACTGATGGGGAAGAGGAGAAATGGAGGCTGCAGCACCTGCCGAGTAAAAACTCACAAAAGCACATCAGGAGCCTGCTTTCTGCTTGTCTGGAGTCAGACATCTGCAAGCCGTGTGACCTGGGGCACGTTCCTTTGGCTCTCTGTGTCTCCATTTCCCCAAACACAAAGAGGATATACTATGAGCACCTCCCTCAAAGATGCTTAGCACATGGCACGTACCCAATAGGTGGTTATTAAATGAACAACCACAGTACACAGCTTACAAGGATGCATGCAGACAAATCTTCCAAGCTCAAGGACACAGACCCTGTTGTCACTGGAAAGTGGAGGAAAGGCGTGGGTATTTGGAGTAAAGGGAATGTGCAGAGAACTTAAGTTCAATGTAGCCTAGGCAGGGCACAGTGAACCCATAAACCACCAAGGACTGTGAATATAAACTACCCCATGTGCTGCTCCCAGATCTCATGCCTGGAAACATATGACCGTGTCCAGCCCCTGTGGCCCCCACACTCCCGCTTGTCCACTGGGCTGGCCCAGGAGGCTGCCCTGCCCTTTCCTTCCCTCCCTGGCCTTCCCTGAGGTCCCTGAGCACCTACCATGGGCTATGCGTTCTTTTAGGAACTTCAAGGAGCTCAATTTGGCCTGAGCGACATGTGGACATATTTGTACCCTTTTCCAAATGTTTGTTCATTCCTTCTTTCATTCATTTTCATCTGTCCACCTCTTCACCACTTCATTCATCTACTCCTTCTTGACCATCCCTGTAAAATATGTCTCCAGTCCCCTCTGCGTGCCAAGGTCTGTGCGGATGTTGGGGGTCCAGGGTCCACAGGAAGATGCAGCCTGGTCCTTCCCTTGAACCTCACAATCCATGAGGGAAATGAGCAATAGCTAAAAAGATGATACCAGCACACTGGCGAGGACCCCCGGGGAAGGAAGCAGGTTGAGTGACCGAGGAAGGGGCCTCCGTGCCATAACCTAGAGGTGCCGCAGCTTTCCTGGAAGACCTGGGAAGCAGAATGTTCCACGGGGTGGATCCTCTTCTCACACGTAATCCATCCTTCTATCTGTCCACCCATCCGTCTTCTATTTACTCATCTATTCCTATATTTATTCATTTATTTGTTGAACACATAAGACAGCTTTGTCTACTTGGAACAAATTTGTTTGATTTCCGATAGATCCAAGTTCCGATTATACCTGTACTGCACACTAGCCAAATGGCAGAGAAATGTTACTTCTCCCTCCATGCCTCCGTTTCCTCATCTGTAGAATGGGGATAGCAATATCTAATGGAAGATCGGCTGTGAGGATGAGCTGAGATGGGGATTCAGGAGATGGTAAGCATCACCTGGAGCACAGCTGATACCTCATAAACAGCGGCTGGTGTTCTGGTCCACCAGCCAGTGTTCATCTCAGGGTTTCTCTAGCTCAGGGTGGCGGGGGGATGACAAACTCATCTCATAGCCTGTCGGCTTGTTCTTGCCCTTCCAGTCGGGAGTCCTGGTAGGACAAACCAATTATCTTTTGGGGGGACCCTATTTCTTTTTACCCTATTTATTTAAACAAAGAAAACTGAGGTACAGAGAGATTGTTGATTGGTCAAGGCACCTCAAGGAGTGGCAGAGCTGTGGGGACACTGCAGGCATTTTGCCCCTAATCTACCACCCTGTCCGGGTCACTTGTCATCTCTCTCCAGGGTTCCCTGGCAAAGAATTACCAGCGCCCATGAGGTCCACTCGGCCTTCCAAGGTTTCACCAATAGGAATGCCAGCGCCGCAATCACGTTCTGGGGTGTCTACTGCATATGCTCATGGCAGGCAGATTTCCTAAAACTGACAGTGGCATTCTCTGAGTTCCAGCTCACAGGCTCCTATCACATAACATCAAGAGGCTTTGGCAGGCAAAGCCAGCTTGGAAATGTCTGGTCCTGACCCTGAGCCTTGTCAGAGGTTAACGAGCCTTTAAGCCCCAGACCTGCTGCTATGCGCGTCCTGAGATCATCTGGCACCTCTGGGTTTTTGTTGGGTCTCTGATTCAGGATACTATCTAGCTTGTAGTCATGAAATATTTCACAGCGTGGGACTTACTCATATTTGCTGTTCATCAAAAGGACATTGAACCTGGATTGGAACCTAGCACCTTGGGTGATTTCTTTAATGACACCTGTCAGTAATTCTGGTTTCCTGGGACTTGTTTTTAAGAACACATGGTCAGGTAATGAGAAGGAAATGAGGACTGACATTTACTGGGAAATCTCTATGTGACCCCCCATCCTTGCATTTTGTATATATGATTTTAGTAAATCCTCATATATCAATTAATATGCAATTTGGCTTCAAGGAACAAAAATATCTAACTATGGCCTTAACCAATAAATCATAAAGTTTCTCTTAAGGTGGTACTTTCTAGTTTGGTTTGGTAATGACACAAAGTATCAAGGATTCCGGTCCTCCTACTCTGCTATCCCAGTATGTTGGCTTTTCAGTCTCAGAGTCGTGCCTCATACACCCAAAAGGACTGCTGCAGCTCCAA
Source organism: Loris lydekkerianus (assembly GCA_963574355.1). Classification (NCBI taxonomy): domain Eukaryota; kingdom Metazoa; phylum Chordata; class Mammalia; order Primates; family Lorisidae; genus Loris; species Loris lydekkerianus. Next base: position 28,923 of record CAUYPK010144254.1, read on the forward strand.
TCATCACATTTGCACACAAGGAAAGAAAAAGTTAAGTAGAGATACTCTAAGAAAATCATTTCTAGGAGTCCTCAGCAGATTTCCCCTATGTCTCACGGACCAGAGACTCATTAGTAAATGGAAATATTATCAGTATCCCTTCTTGTGAGGTCATGTCTCTCATAAACCCCTTCTGTGGACACAAGACTGCTGCCACCTCCGAGCAGCCATGCATGCTTCAGCATCCCCTTGTTAATAAACTACGGAAAAGGAAACAGAAGCAGTAACTGTTCTCTACCATAAGGCAAAGTGTTCCTGCTGAGGCCTGGAGCCAGAACCTCCTGAGGTGTTTGAGGAACCACAAAGAGGCTATCCTGATTGGGCTTAGTGAGTGCAAGGGCGAGAAGAAGCAGGGTTCAAGGGGCAGCTGGCCACACCACGACTGGGGACTCCATGCTACGTGCAACGGGCAGGCTTTGAAGAGTTGCTTCCAGGAGGGGACCTGTGTGTGCCATGATGATGCTAGTTCAAGAATCTGTCTGGTTGCTCTGAGACACGTGGACACTGGAGGGTGGGCAAGGAGGCTATCAGCATGGTCCATGTGGGGAGAATGGGGCTGGTCTCAGGCAGGACAGACCCTCATAGAAGACTCTGTATCTCCTCTCTCACACAAGGAAGAGACTCCTGTGGCAAAGGTCTGGTACCAGGTGAAGACCTGGAACCCCAAACACAGCAGGGCTCATGAGTGTCCAGGGAGATGTGGAGATGGCTCTGGCACCTAAGGGCCTCTGGCTGCGAGCACAGCGGGGAATCATGCCTTGGTCTTCATGGCTCTCATTTGCAGTGAAGGTGATGCTGAGAACTTGAGCCTCGGAGCAGAATTCATTCTTGAATTCCTATCATTTCTAGCTGGGTAGACTAAAAGCCACCCTCCCCTGCTCACAGTTAGGAAGAGAGGAAAGAAAGACAGCAAATGAGAACCAGAAATCAGAGCAGCCTGAAAGCGTGAGAGGGCCGTGATTCTCCACTGGGAACCCTCTCAAAGCCCTGCAGCTGCCTGTGGGTAACAGTGTCTCTACCCCCCCCCCCCCCCCCCCCCCCAAGCAAAAAATGGCGGGTGGAACCCGCGGCGCGGGGGGGAACAAAAAACCCCGCGGATAAACCACCCCCC